>VTPC01008333.1:0-44239 GCA_011009095.1 Ignelater luminosus
TTGAATTGTCAATAGAAAGTCAAAATAATAGAAAATAAACAAGAAACGATGGGCAATCCTTTAAAGGAAGTAACTACTCAAGCAGATCACATTAGAAGTGCGCCGCGAAATCTTAAAAAAGGACTTCATCCAGATTTAAAATCTTCACGTCAACGCTACTACACGTCATATCACTTACACTTGTTTTTCTATTATTGTCATACGGGAGTAAAACAATGATGACATATGTCAATGATAAAACTTCTTAAAAAGGATTTCACATTTTTATTATTTACGATAAATTTGTACATTTACTTAAATTCATCTAAACATTTCATAGCTTTGAAAACATTAAAACAATACAAAATGTAACTCTCAAAAACAAATTCCAATTTTCACTTTAACCCCAAATCTCTAAAGGATGCTATTCGTTCTTCTATTTGAAACATAGAAAACCAAATTTACTGCAACAGGACTATGTTTTCTGTCTTCTGTTGCATATAAATTTGGTGTTTATTGTATGAATATGTCATTTCTTAGACACACATGAATTACTATACACTCTCAGAATTGCACAAATAACTTGAATTTAATTAGTATATTTCTATACAAGTGCGCTATCACGCTATGTTACAGTACGAGACGCAGGCCTAGGCCATTTATATGACAAAAGTATAAAGGGAAGCTTCTTGAACGAGTAGAAAGTTTATGATACGAGCGAGAGCTACGAGTTCAAAACAGACACTTTACACTCAGATTATATACAATATTTTTTACGATCGTCTTTTAATGAAAATAATTAAGAAAAACGTTTGACGGCAGATTAAAAATAAATGAGTTGTTAAAGTACCAACTTTACAGGCGGTCGTGCAAAATTGTAATTTATGATACAAGTGAATAAAGAAATATTTTATCCACGAGCAGGAAAGTTTAGCTCACGAGGCGAAGCCGAGTGACATAATTTTCTTGTAATTTAAACTCAACTCAGTTTATAATATATGCCTTATCACTTAGGCAGATACATATTATTGGTACTATTATTGATATGATGTATAACATGCATCAATACCAATGGTCTGGAAAGTGCACTTTTGATTGCGATAACATAAAGAATTTATTGTAGGGCACATTTTGTTGGGGTTTTTATTCTATACTTTCTATGAAGCTTGAGTAAATTTACCTCAGAGTTTTCACAAATAATTGTTAAAAGTGCGTTTTTTCTTTGCTTTAGTATCTGGAAGTGGAATTATGAGCACAGAGTCCCAGTCGTCTATGTCATCAATTTGCATTTTATGTACGTCATCGATTCTACATCCACCAATATACTTATCGTATAACCAGTGGTGTGCTGGTAAATGTTTAACAACCGGCTCTTACAAAAAAAAAACGTCTACGCGACATACGTAATAGAAAATAGAAACACATAAGTTTATTATAAATTTTACTGATATAAAAAAATATAACATTTATATTAAATGAAAATGAAATGAAATGAAAATATAGGTAATATATTGGTACATTACAATTTACTGTAAATTCCATATAGCTAGTCTATTTTCACAGATTCCTTTCGTAGATCTTTGTCGAACTTGTGTATCTGTAGCCAGCCTGTGATTGCAATTTAACCATGATTTTACAAATGGAGTTGCATCCCAATCCATTAATTCTTTTCCCAACAGATTTATTGTCATTAGATCTGATATGTGATCTACTGTTAAACTGTTTCTCACCTTCGTACATATTGCATTCATTAAACTGAAGCCTCTTTCAGCTTCTGCACTGCTGATTGCGATAGTACTAACGATCTTTTTGGCTTTTTGTATAGTTGCAGGGATTGGATCATTCTTTGATTCTATGTTACTGTCAACAAAATCCCGAAAATCGTTTAAATCGATTGGATATTTTAAGATTTCACTTAAACAATTTAATTTTCTTTCAGCAGCTGTCCATGGTGATGTTATTTCTTCATAAGGCCAAGTAGCTGGTTCTAATAAATCAAAATAATGAAAGATTTCCTCATTATTGTTTCTGTCCGATAAAATTCATGACTGTGTTGAGTTATATTTTCCAGTAACATAGTCCTAGGCAGCACAATAAATTTATTACTTCTATTAAACGGAATGTCTCTAAACTTCTCTGACTTAATCAAATCTTCAACTTGAGATTCGTGGTTTCCAATACCCATCTTTAAATTCTCCAATGCTCTTATGGTACGTTTGATTAATCTTTGAGCTTTATGAATGTTAGTTGATCTTGATTGCAGGGCAGTCGAGAGTAATGAAAACTCCTCAAGAATGTCAATCATTAAAGCGAGGTCTTGCAAGAAATTAATATTAGCTAATCTCTTTGCCATACCAGAGTGAGAAGAATTACAAAAATGCATATATAATGCAGGATATGCGCGCCATACAGCAATCGTAGCTCGTTAACTACATGCCGCCCATCTCGGTCCCAGTACTCGACCAATTTTAATAATTTCAATTTCTAGTTCTTTAGCTATAGTTTCTAGCTCGGTTTGATTTTTATTTGATTGGTGATAAACGGAGTAAATTTTATCCAGAAATATTTTAAAATGATTTACGTGTTTTATCTCAGATCGAGTGATAATTGCAAGCGATGATTTAAACAGTGCCAAACGATTATTTCAGGAAAACTTTCTAACAACTTTGCAGCTACTCCGGACTTTCTTCTCAGCATGGTACTGGCGCCATCAGAACAAAATGCAATTAAGTTTGCTTTTAGATATTCATTATGAATACCGCAGTCATTTAAAGTTGACAATAATGTATTGAAAATATACTCTGCTGTGGTTGACATCAGTTCTTTTAAGGCAACAAATAACATAACTGATTCAGGAGCTGACTGAACTGCGCAATTCAGATAAATCACTAGAGTGCTTTACCGTGAAACTGTAGATGCCTCATCAATTATAATACAGACTTTGGCATTCTGCTTTATAATATTCTTAAATATATTCATTTTAATCTCTTTAGCAATATGCTCGGCTATTCTTGTGGCGCTGTAACGTGTATGCAAACAATTGCCTACATCTACACCATTTTTTTTGCAAGTCCAGGGCAGCCTCGACATCAGATAAAGGCCTATTACGTTTAATTAAACTGTAAACAGTATTGAAGATATTGACGGTAGCTTCAATTTGTTTATTATTTACTTTATGTATTAAATTGGGCATTGCTTCGTTAGCTGATTCCCTTAATAAAACTTGAATTTTTCCATGTGCTTGAGAAAGATTGTGTTCCCTAATTTTCTTTTTTAAAGAAGCTTGTCTACTGGTTTTATTATTGCCATTTGGAGTTACCGAATATGTACTCCATTCCTTGGATACATGAACATGCTTTTCTGATGTCACTCCTAAATGAAGAATAGTTGAACAATCCTTACATCCTAATTTACCTGCTTTTATTTGCAGCCATTTATATTGTTCTGTAAAGAAAGCTACTGCCTTTTCATTCCAGCAGTCTGGATAAGCAAGATTATTTATTTCATCCCTAAACGAACACAATGGTTCTTCAGCTTTTTTTTCAATAATTGTTGGTTGTTCAATGGCTTCTAAATTCGCTTCCGTTTCGTTCGTATTATCTGTTTTTTTATTTTTCGCCTTTAAAAAAGTTAATAAATCACCTTATCTTTTTGACATTTTAATTCTTTCTGCTAGTTCTATCACAAACAACGACACACTTTAAAGTTCAATATCCGCTGTTAAGACTATAATTGCTATTGCACGTTGCACCACAAATTACAAAAGTAATTGCACTAATGCACACACATTCCCTTGAAAGTTAGAACAAACTGAAATCATAACTGAAATTAAAGTGCTGGCGTTGAAGGCTGAACGTTGATCCCACCCCGCAGACCAAGTTATGAGTCGGGGGTGCGCAAGGCACCACAAACTAGGTCAGGTACACTCCTCAGCCCAAACGCATTATAATAGTAGGTATAGAATTATTGAAAAATTCTTTAATAGACATTTTGTGTATTTTTAATTTTTAATAATGGTTGTTTAACAACCGGCTCGCAAAATTTCTGAAAATTTAACAACCGGCATTTGGAGCTGCTGTTGGAAACTTATTGATTTCGCTTTTTTCAAACTTTTTGGGTTTTTGGTTCATATTTTGCTGTCAACATGATAATCATGATAATATCTAAGAGAAAATATTTATTGCCCGTGTTGACTTGGAAATGTCAATATTTTTATTTATTAACAACGTTGCCTCAATATAGGGTACCGATACCATAAAGTAGATGTCTTCACTTTCTTGAATTTTTCAGAGAAATAGGCAAATAATACTTTCTCATTATTACAATTCACACCTTTCATTGCCTTACATTCGCAAAAAAACTTTGTTTTCAAACCTGGATCTTGATTTCTCTGGTAATAAATTTTTAACTGCATTTGTAGCTTCGTTCAAAATATCTTTTGGTATAATTTTTTTGGTTATTCATAATTAGAGGCTAGTTTGTATGTTTTGAGTTGACAATTCTTGAAAATTCTTTTAAAAATAGTGTTTTTTTTGTAAATAATAGGTTCATAGCAACCCACAAAAGCATAGCAACCAGAATTTTAAAGCGATGTAAGTTTATTATGAAATTATTATTTTATTCGTGTTGTCATGAAAAGCGTGGATAAAGTAAATTTGTAAGCATTTTATTCACTCTTCGCATGCAAGTGTTCCTTTAGTAACGATATAAGATATAAATAATGAACCTCTCGTAATTAGCAATTAGAAATAGTTGTTTGTGTTATAAGGGAAGAAAGTGATACTTTCTTTTACCCTGTGTGCCGTTTATCTCATGCCGAAGGCAAGGAAAATGCGTACTGAGGCAACTTCAGATTTTTGCGTCCTTGTACCCTTTACCAGAAGAGTTACAGAAAAAGTAACGGTTAGTAAAAAAAACTTCAGTAACTTTTTTAACAAATCCACCGAATGATGAATATTGAAAGAAGTAACCTTCATGTCTAATTTCGAGTTAGTATGTCCAATCTAAGAATTATTAAAGAAGCAACTACGATTCTCTCTTCCGCTTCCTTTTCAAAATGTTGAATAATGAATAAGGAAGAACTCATTAACAGCAGTAGTGAAAATTGTCCATACATGCATGTTTTTTGTCAAAACAGTGCTCCCGGTAACAAATACCAAACCGGTAACAAATCAGTTCAAGTGTAATAAAACTAATTTCATGCTTGGGGTCTTATCAAGGGCTTAACGTAAATTCTTACCAAGTCTTGAAAAGGTTGGAAAAATTAAAAAAAATCCAGCATGCATAACTTATTGGTCATTAGTTACGTCACATTCAAGTTTGAAATGTAGTTGATAATTTTTTTTAGATTTAGTGTGAGTATTGGCTCACTAGTAACTACTCAATTAACTGAGCCATCAGAATGATATGAGTAAGTAAACCATAGAATACGATAAAATAAATCACAGTATTTAATTACTTATGTTTCTCATTTTTGAATTCTGCGTAATTTTTGAGAAAAAATGTCATAAGGATATGTTTAGAAACCAAAAAGTCGGTTCTTTGTGGCCGAGTTAAATGGTAAACACATGGAAGAGGTTAGATGAGACCATGTCAGTGATCTTTGAAACTATTGCATCTGTGCTTTGAGTGTGCAGTCTTTATTTCCCTACCGTTTAACATCGGAGGATGTCTTTGGATGAGCGAAACAAAGAAGTTACATATGCTCCATCAGCAATACAACACTACATACATTATGTTCAGCTAAAGCAAGAAATGTACTTGCTCAAGCATGCGCAGAAACTTTGACCAGGTTTTCACTGATAAAAGAAATCTCATTTGGGTTTCTACATAGTTATTCTAGATTCCTTCTTGTGTGCACCTTATCATTAATGGGTGTGAATGCGTGCAGAATGACCCAACTAGTCGTAAATGTGTAAAGGGCAAAGGAGAGTATTTTCACTACTTTGGGTGAAGGTTAGCAATGTCAACTCATGCCAAGGCGAGCAAGCTAAGATCTTTTAAAAGTATGCAGTAGTACCTCAGTTATGAAGACCATGGTGTGCGATATAATTAAAAAACAGATTATCTTCTTCTTTCCCATAAGGAAACACCAACCATTAGTATTTAAACGTAGGTAAAAAATCAGATTTTAACTATACGTAAGCGATTGAAAAATCGATCTTTCTTAATTTTTCTAATGGAATATCCAGTATCCATAATATTGTCAATCAAAAAAATGAAAAAAAAAGGTCTTTTTAATGCTATACATTTCCTATCGGAAATGAGCTGCTATTATATTACAAAGAAATGTCAAGTTTCCTCTTTATACCTATTTGTTTCAAGTTTCATTTGTTTTACGAATATGATGTCACAACTTATAAAAAGCTTGTGGGTTTATCTTCAATTCATTTAAGATTTTAGGTGATTTTCTGTTTTATTTTAGAACTAATCTGGTAGATCTCGCGGTTTTTATGCTATGCAAATTTTTTTTATTGTAAATCTTGTTTTAACATTTTATATAGCTATGGTAACGCTAACCAATCCAGACACTGTTGCTAACGAGAGGTTTTGGTCGATAGCTGTTTTATTTGAATTTAGTCTTCTTCATACTAAAATTTTGTTTTCGGTTTTTATTGTATTAATATAGTTTTTGTTTGTCTACCGCAAGCATACGTTTTTAGAGTTTTATAAAGGAATTTTTTATATACTTGAGTTTTATTCTTTTTACTTTATCAGCAAAATATTTCAATTTTATACTAATTCACGTAGTCGTAGGCAACCATAAAGGTCCCAAATGTACCTTTATGGACAATATTGTAATAAATAAACAATAAAATGACATATTCTGTATAGACCAGACATTTATAACCACCACGGTAAAAAATCATTTCTATGTAAAAGAATATACCTTAAGACACTACATTGCACTGTGCTTCCCTTATTACATACGATAAAAACATGATTGAAAAGTTACATGGTTTCACGTATAACTTAAGCATTTCATAGGTCATGCAGCGCTAGTAAAACCAGGATTATTTTAAAAATAAGAAATACGATTTTGGGAATTGTATGTTACTTAATATTGGATGTTTAACCCATTTGTGACATAAGGGAACATTACGTATATTTGACCTTACAACATAGATGGCGCTCGTGATATGAAACGTAAATGTTCAGGCTAGCGTAATAACCCCTTTTAATGATAGCATGACACTTTTATTTGTCACGTGTATTTGTCTTGATTTTCGGTAAGTATTAATAGATAATTAGATAGTTACACCTTTTATTCATTTACAAACTGGTTGTTAAATTTCAACTATGCATGTCAGTTTGTACATTCCTACACATTTTTCATAACCTCAAACACAAATAATAATTATCACAGTTGCAGGAAGGCTGTGTTTGGTAGTGTTGCAAAACGGAAACTATGGAAAACATTGCAATTTCTAAACTTATGTCTCGATAACGCTTTTGTATCATTTTAAAGAATATACACTTAGCCGAACTTCTATGTTTAGTAGAAGAAGGCAAGTTTTTGAAACTAAGACTTGTAATAGAAGATCTGACCAAAAATGTATCAAATACAACCCATGTCATAAAAACGTCGTTGTGGATTAATCATTGATCCTTTATTACAGCCACCATAGCTATAAATAACGAATATAGGGCAAACCTATAAGGTTTGGATTTAAAGTTTGGTCAATAAACTTTTCCAATCCTTACCTAGCCTCTACGGAACCTTACCAGAGAAGAGAAACGCACTTGCGTCACGAAGAACTTGGTTTAGGTGGATGAACGGTAGCTACGTTTACTGACAAATTGAAAGAACAGCATTCGCAGCGACAGTGCATCTTTCTCGTAGACAAATTTTTCACAGAGTTGCCATTAGTGAGAACTATGTCAGGTTATAGATACAGTTTTACGGGCACTGTTATTGAATATACAATAGAAGATTGGCCTTTGAAGAAGAACAGAACAGAAAATCATATACAAATGCTTTAAAAGATCTGATTGTTATACAGTGGAAAGATAACGCTACAGTGCAGGTAGCATCAATTGTTATGGTGTACGTCCCATAAAATCTGTCGGTAGTATTAGTATTAGTATCCATTAAACTGCTTCAAACATTACCATGATACTTTCTACAGTTTGATTTAAGGAATTAGAATGTAATTTATTTAGTAGTAGGAATTCTATAGTATGAACTAACCTTTAGTTTGTATTTTGTTATATTTAAAGCCAAGTACCAAAATTGAAACATTTCGTTTTTGGCCGTATCTTCTGTAAAACATGGTTACTAAATAATAAATAAATAACTCTTTTCTGTATCCCGAAGTTGATTTTTATTGGATAAACTCAGAAAACTGAAAATAAAAAATTTGGCTATGAATGGGTTAAGGTATTTTTGCAGATTGCTTCTAGCATTTATATTGAAAGTATGTTGTATATTTTATTGGCTAATGTTTTAAATCTGAGATGAAAAAAAAATGTAAAAGGAATAACATCTGAAGGTTTTTCCAGAATTTTTAATGATTCTTGTATGACTGTAGCTCATTAGTGTAAACATTACAGTAAAGTATTCGGCATATGAACCCTTACTTGTTTTAAAACCTTCCAGATGGTTAGAGTCAGACAACTCTAATTAATCTGGGAAAAAAGAAAAATCTTAAGTGTGCAATTCATCGAAACCTTACAGTTACATCAATAACAATAAATATCCAACTGGAAGGGCGTTACTAGATTTTTGGTTAGAAGGTAGAGCCAAAAATCTTTATTTAAAACATTCAAATTAAAGAATTAAATTGAAAATCAATAAACAAACAAACTTGATCATTTTAGAACAACTTTCACAAAATTAACTATTTTTGAATAAACTTTAAGTGTACGTAAACGAGTTTTTTAATGAGACGAAAAAGTTATTTGTTTTAAGTTGTCCCTCTCAATAAGTTGTCACCAGCCGTTCTGCTTTGAAATTATTTTATTTTATTGAATAAATTAATATTTTTAAAATGAAGAGGGAGATTAAATACAAATTTTCAATGGCAGGAATATCTTTAGTTTTCAGAATTTGAAATACCTTCGTATTACTTACAATTAAATCGTAGCTCTTCAAAGCAACAAAGTCATAAACTTAAAAGATTTGTTCTATTTTGAGAAGTTGTAAACTTTGAAACTAATCGTAAGTAGAAATCTTCTCAAAGTTTTCCTTTTTGTTTTTCTGTTTTAGTCCTTTCTTACTGATCCTCATAAAACGTTACTTACATTTTCTTTCCATAAGATAAATTGTTAAACTAAATCCAACTTGGGCTTAATTAATTAGTTCGTGGTTGTTACAATAATTATATATTGACCAAAATGGAATAATTGTAGAAACCATGCAGGAAATGTTACCACACGAGAACGTTGATGAATTAAATGTTGATTCCATCGAACAGCATCAGTAATGTGAAATAAAACTATTTTAAACATCATTTCGCTTGGATATTGTTCAATAATTTCATTAACCCAAAATATTATTATGCGATGCATGTAAAACCTGATATTTGTTTATTAAATTGCTGTGGAAAATGTAATTATTAAATTTAGATGTTGTATGATATATTCCCTGTTTAATTTAATTCAGAATTACGTTAACACATTTACACTCTTACGTGATTTGATTTATTTCAGCTAATTTATATCTGGTTATTATTTTTCATTAACGAAACAACAGAAAGCTGTTAGTGTACATTAATATCATTTGTAACTTTGGGCTTTAGAAAAAAAAAGGGAGGGGTTAATGTTTTTTATAATGGAAACTGAAACGACTAAGATATTCTGTAATTGCTGGTAATACTGTAGACATAGATGCAAAACTTGAAAGGTCACACTTACATAGAATAATAAATTTGTTAATAAATTTTCACAATTAAAGTTACGTATAAAGTTGGAAATTTGCACAATTGTTTAAATTATAAATCTTCATACATCCCTGAAATACACAAGAAAGTATTAAGGGTGCTATACAATATTCACTTCCTGGATTTCAGTTTCAAATCCTACAGTATCCAGAATCACGCAAAATACATCCAGTCTCTTAATTAATTTTCTAAGGAGTAATTCACGGAAAACAAGTTAGAGAAACGAAACAGGTCTTCTTAATCAGAACGTCAAGTAATGCAATTTATAGAAACGTATTTTCATTTATTGTGAACTCTACATTGCAAATTAATTTGAAAAAGCCTTTTTTTTCTTTGCTGAAAACCTAAAATTCGTTTTCATTTACGTTGTATCAGTTTGTAAAGATTTGCTTTCTTTGTACATATTTAAATTTAAAAATGCATGTCATGCCTTTGAAATTCCAAATCATTAGATTGTTTTGGTTTTATATTTTGTTTGATCATTTATAAATATTGGACTATATTTACACCTTATGATTAAATTTCAGTATTATCTAAATTTTAATCATGACTTTAATTTAATAATAAGTTTGGTAATTTTTTGGGGAATTTGGTAAACCATATAAAACCGTATATATAGGGTTATTAAAAAAGCGTCAAATCAACAACGGCCGGTAGTTATCTATTGTGCAATATAATGTGAATTTTTAAAGTAACTTCTAACTGTTATCTTTTTTTTAGAATTTAAGGAACTTGGTATGCTGTTCATAATTTAAGATGTATCCTACTGTCTTTAGCTTGACATAGAGAGTTTCCATCTTTTTTTATGAGCTAGTCCGTGCATTAATCTACATTAAATCCGACAGTTATTATTAATTTATGTAAAAGTTTAGTACACTGCCGCTTTTTTACTGTGCAAACTATAGCCTTTAAACGGTAACAGAAAGTCAGCAAGAAAATACAGATTTCAACCTGTACACGCCAAGAACATTTGATTAAACTTTACAGTTAAGATTAACAGAACGTAAGTAATTTTTATTCAAGATTCAAACAAACTTAAATGATAGTTGGCTCTTGGAATTTGTATAAATAAACATTTCATTTGCAAAATCCAGCATTTGAAACTGTGGGTTGCACATCACGTCTATCTATCCTAGGATAATGACCCCCGTTTAAATGCTCACTGTATTGTCAGCTAAACTACGTGCTGCTAAGTTGTCACGTTTAATGGTTTAGATAATATGTATTATATCATGCAGAAAAGAGATTGTAGGGCTATAAATCACCAATTACTAAGTTTCTGTTAGGTGTACGTATAGCACGAGCAGGTACACTTAAAAGAATTTTTAGAAGATTACTGTTTATTTAAATAACCTCAGATAGTGTGGTTCACAAGTTCCATTTTGGCTATTTTTTGCCTGACTTCACCAAAAATTATGATCGAGATGTCATTCGATTCGGAATGGCATTTAGAAACTTTTCGAACATTTCGAAGCGGCGCGCAAAATAATTGCAAAAGTTATAAACAAATTCGTAAAACAGAAAAAAGGGGTTTCGTTTTTTGCAAATATCTCGGAGAATATTGCAAATATCCGAAATCAGAAAAAAAAAGATCCTTAAAGAGCAGGAAATTTCCTACAAAAAAGTCCGACTCGCGAAATTGTACCATCAATATTTATAATTTTGATTGTTTATAAAAAAATGGAGATTGACAATTTATTAATTTTTCCAACGGGAATCTGTTCTCTAGCCCTTGGAGAATAAGTTCAAGAAGTGAAAAAAATCTCAGGTTTTTAGTTTAAAAAATATCATGGTTTTTATGTAAATTTTCAATTGGTAAAATTTCTTTAGTTAACAAAAGCATAACTAATAAACAAATTGTGGGAAAATTTTTTTCCGATGGATTATTGTTTATTCATGTATCCCAATAATACCTGCATTTTTTTATTCCTTAATATTTATACTTAATAGGTAAAAAAGTTTTTTTGTTAAAGAGAGCAAACTAAGCGGCGCGCGCGACGGCCAGATCACGCGTTTTTATCCCTATTTTCACCTCTAAATTAAAATTATAACTATTGGTGGTACAATTCCGGAAGTTAAAACTTTTTGTAGGAAATTTCCTGCTATTTAAGGATCTTTTTTTTGATTTCGGATATTTGCAATATTCTCCGAGATATTTGCAAAAAACAAAACCCCCTTTTTTTACGAATTTGTTTATAACTTTTGCAGTTTTTTTGCACAGGACTTCGAAATGTTCAAAAAGTTTCTAAACGCTATTCCGAATCGAATGACACTTCGATCATAATTTTTGGCGAAGTCAGGCAAAAAATAGCCAAAATGGAACTTGTAAACCACACTAATATAGCTTTCAGATACGGTGGATCGCATCGGTTATACGTTGCATTTTTCAGTTGCTTTGGCGGTGTTTTCAGTTTTTATGTCATTTAAGATTATCCAAGGAAAATTTTAGTTAAAAAGAAACAAAATTGAATATGTTAAATGAAGCTTTGATAAACACACATATTAATCAAAGAAGGCAAATTGGAGGTGTCTTGTCTGACCAACAATATTCGAAAGTTATGAGCTGCTATTTTATGAAATCTTAGATACCATTTTGATGCAAATAGACACTAGATTTCAAGACATGGATAAATTGTTGTTCATTTCTCTTGCTGACGTTTCTAAGTTTGATGAATATGCTAAATTATAATATATAACTTTATAATTTGAAACAAGCATATTTCAGTTTATTTAGTACCACGGATATGCAAATACTGAAAAACGAATTAGACCTTATATATTCTAATCAGCCATATAGAAGCAAGAACCTCCAGGAAGTAATGCTTTTGTTGCACGACAATAAACAAATATTTAAAGATGCTCATAAATTATTTTGTCTAATTCTTAGCATATCATCAACAAGTTCGTCGTAGAAAGAAGTTTCTCGCGCTTGAAAAGAATCAAATCATACTTGCGCAATTCAATACGCAGGAGAGACTTTCATATTTAGAAAGAATATCCATTGAAAAAGGACTCGACCATTTTATGATGATGTCATCAACAAGTTTGCTGCTTTGAAAGATCGAAGAACAGATCTCGTCTACAAAAGGTTACATTTTTCATTGTTGTAGGTATTTTACTGATTTTGAGATGAGACAAGCACCTTTTATCTTGTTAAATTTTTGTTCATTTCTAAGATTTCAATGCAAAACGCTTTACCTGTTTCGAAACTCACGCGCCGTCACTGATGCCAATAAATAATCCATGGTTACATTAACAAATGTCTGCCCCATTTCAAAGGTACCGGCTGAAAACAAAAAAAGTGCATTTTCTAAAATCCTGATTTATTTATTTGTTATTAAAGATAAATGTATAATATTTTTAGAAACTAAATAGCGACTAATGATAATTTCAAAAACGACTTCAAGGAAATGCTAGGCCTTCTAGATTTCACGTACTCGTATCTAAATTTTGTTTTTCTTATGGACGCCATATTGGACTTTTACATTTTTTAAATCGTTATAAAAGAGCTTTTCAGCCATGTACAATATGACTATGTTTAAAGAAGAGAAAGTACAAGAAAATACAAAATTAAGATTTAAACATAGTAGGCCTTGAGGTTTCCAAATAATAATTTGCAAATAAATGAGTAAGTGAGTGAGACAGCAGATTAGATGGGGTTTTAATGTCTGAATAGGTATAATTGGTAGTCACATCGTTGGACCGTTTTTCTTTAATGAAAACCTTAATTCTGAAAGATACCTTTATCTTTTACAAACAAATGTAGCAGATCGTCTCATGGAGCTTCCTCTTGCAACCCTTCAAAACATGTTTTTTCAGCAAGATGGGGCACCTGCACACAATGCTCAAATAATTACGAATTTTTTAAATAATGAATATTCTGATCATTGGATTGGAAATCGGGGACCAATAAGATGGCTCGCAAGGTCACATATTACGCCTCTTGATTTTTTTGTACGGAGTTATCTAAAAACTCAAGTTTATTTACGACAATACGAAACAGTGGATGTCTTACAACAGGCAGTCATTGAAGCAGTAAACAGAATTCCTCCGTTGATGCTAAGACAGTCTTGTGAAGCAGTTTTGGATCGGTGTAGAAGGTGCATACGGCAAATTGGAGGTTTATTTGAACATTTAGTTTAATTAGTATTTTCACTCATTTGTTTGCAAATTATTATTTGGAAACCTCAAGGCCTACTATGATTAAATCTTAATTTTGTATTTTCTTGTACTTTCTCTTCTTTAAACATAGTCATATATGGTGCCCATAAGAAAAACAAAAGTTGGATACGGGTACGTGAAATCTGGAAGGCCTAGCATTTTTTTGAAGTCGTTTTAGAAATTCTCATTAGTCGCTATTTAGTTTCTGAAAATATTGTACATTTATCTTTAATAACAAATAAATAAATCAGAATTTTAGAAAATGCACTTCTTTGATTTTCACCCTGTACCTTTGAAATGGGACAGATATTTGTTAATATAACCATGGATTATTCATTGGCATATGGTTAACAAATACGTGAAAACTTGTTTGACAGTGCGATCTCGTGAGACTTTTCACTTTTGTATATTTTAACTTAGACGATTAAAACTGAAAATGTTAAAAGTGATATTCTAAATGTTCCAATAATTAAATAACGATCAGATTGCATTGTAAACAATTTATACTCTTTTAAATTGCTTACTTTTATTTGAAAATTCCATTTCACAAAATTAAAATAACATCAAACACAAAATAGTTGAGAGCGATTGATTCTGAATTGTGATGTAGCTTAGAGCGACTCTAGACTGCCCTGCGTCGCGATCGGATAGAAAAGGGTGTCGAGAGCCAGGTGTGTACATTTGGCTGTTATAACCGGTCGTTTTTAACATCACAGATATCAACCTACATATCTAGAGCCTGAAAGACCCCAAATCGGACATTTATTTTAGGGACTTTTGGCCACCTTTTCAGCATTTGAAACCACTGTGCAACGGTATTACGTTAAATCTAGGTCTGAAATATAATGTACAGGATAAGACATTGTAACATACACTTTTGCTTCCGGTGTGTTTCTGTATTTTTCTAATAGTTTTCTTTCATTAGAGAAATTTTTTTGATAGTGATGAGTCTACAATGAGAGGTTGATTAATTTTGTTGCATTTTTGAAATCAATTTAAGGTTGGCAAACTTTTCTATTTTGCTATACTTAAGCAAGCGGGACGCAGGGTATAATTATTTCCAACGACGAGTTTATTTTTCTCATTATAGGATTATAAAATTTGAACAACTGCGAGAGATAAAATTTTTTTTTGGTGCGTGATTGGGGTAAGTTTTACTTTCCTTAATTATATCAACGGTAATTCTGATGGACTTTTCTTTTCGTCTATTAGCTTCTTGGTAACGGGGGGCAACAACGGCTTCTGTAAATTGACTCTCAAGAAGTTTGATGAAATCAGGGAGTTTTCCCTAGAACTCTAATTTTGGCTTCATCATCTTATAGAGAGGCGTATGGCCTTGAGAGAAACAGTTTTAAGAAAGGATTATTGTTAAACGGCCCAAAAAGTAGAAATTTCATCAGTCGTGAAAATCCACTTCCAGGGTCGTCTTAAAAAGGTTAATTCTATTTTGATCACTGACTTGAAAGGGAATTTGTTTAATTCCACATATGGGTACAGCTAGTCATGCTAAGAAAAATATTCAAACTTATTTAAATCATTTATTTTTTTATCGATCACACCACGTAAAAGAAGAAATTTCTAATTGTTATTATTCGATTCATTATTTTAATGTTTGTTAACAAACTATCGGTGCTGACTTTTTATTATTTTATATTAGCTTTTATTTAACTGTACTTGGAATGCGAATTTAGAATTTTAGCTAGACCTATATGTGCAAGCAGATCTGTATCTCAGCGGGGATCTCGTGGTAAGCTTTTTATGACTTCTCAGTTCTCGATTCCTGATGTTCTTCTAAATTTTGTGATGAAAAATCTTAGTTTTTGCGTAGCTTTGATTGTTTCATTTTCTACAGTTCTTCAATTAGTAATTTTGAATACAAAAATCTTTTTTCAAAGTTTTATAAAGATTTGTGATAATTTATAATTGGGGTGTTTATATTATGAATTGCGGTTAGATTTATTGCTGCATAAAATTTTTTGGGGAGTTTTATACTTTTCTAAATTTTTAACCTACCTTCACTGTAGATTACAGGAGTGCTTGTGATTGATAAGATACTTAACATTTTCTTAAATTCTTATTGTGTTTGGCTCATTGATAATGTATTTAAAAATGCTTTTATAAATTTAATATTTCAATATTATTTACCTAATCAAATTGTTAGATATTTGCTTAAATTTTCTGCTTGATTTAATTGCTTGTTTCAATTTGTTAGAGATTTATAACATTGTACCTTACTATGTATTTATTGAATTTTGTGTTTTTTTGGATAAAAACACATATTTGCTTGCTGAATTTCTTAATATAGGTATAAACTATTTTTTGTGCTTTATTGGGCACGTAATTCCCTTATCACACACTCAAGGCCACCTTCTGAACTAGTCGGCCTAAGACAAAAAACGTTTTAGTTTAAATCACTTTAATATAAATTATCTGTAATGTAAGGTTACGTTACAACATAACCCCCCGCAAAATTGAAAGAAGAATAATTATCGAACCACGAGAGCAGACTGATTTACTGACAGCAGGAGAGCGGTCAACATGGAATTTCGAGAAATGCAACTTTAGACTATTATTTTGTTATCAATAAAAGCACAAAAAAAGTGTTTGGGCTGAAAGAAGACACCTTTCTTTATTACGTATTATTATTAGTCATCTCAATTTTTGTACGGAAACATTCTTTGCTTGCTGATCTTTTTGTACATATCTTAATATGAGCCTTACGAATAATATGTAGAAAACACCTACCTATGATTTTTTTGTGCGCTTAACATTTTTCAGCCCCAAAAAATGTTAAAAATCCTCTTTCTGTAAATATCTCAGAAACTGTTGGTTCTATGGCAAAAGCACTTACTACCAAAAATGAAGGTTGCAGAACTTTTTGCCAAAAATGCTTGGTAAGTTTTTTTCGCAGTCATTAGTTCGTATGCAATCTGGTGCAAAAACTTCGTGATATTAACACTCTCAGACTTTCAGTACAAATATTATGCAAAAAACCAGGCAGCAAAGAATTTCAGTTGTAGAGCTTTCAGTTGTATTTGATTATTGTTAGCAAATTTACTTACTAACGGGAGCAATTCAAAGTTAGCGACATTGACGACAGCATCAAATTCTTTGCCATATTTTATTTGTGTGAATTGAGCTTCAAAAATTACCACATTCTAATGGATAATATGTTAAGTGAAAAGATGGTCCAATTAGGTATCAAGAATCACGTTTAATGTCTGAATGCATAGACTTGTGAAAGTGTAAGAGCTCTTTGGATGAGTTGCCAGGACAATATTATTGAGCTAGGTGTAGTTCGTTGACGCCGGCGATTTACTGTTTTGAACCCTGTTACATCGGATATTAAAAATTTTGGGCCAAGTTCGGTTTAGCTGACAAAACCTACAAGGTTATTATCTCCACATTTTAATTTGTGCCTGAATCACTCTGTCTAAGAAGGTACGCAAGATTCAAATTACTTGACCATTGTAATTATGGAAAATATCCCGTAAGGGTTTTATTTTCCCACTTACTGCTACATAACTCTTTATTCATTATAATTTAATAAAGTACAAAACGCAAAATGGGTTTCTGGTTATTTCTAATCAACGCACTTCTTGTTTTTATTTAATCAAATAACATTATTATAATAATAAATAATATTCTACTGGATTAAAAATGTTGACAGCGTTTGGAGGAAAAGTGTCTACATCTCACAGTGATGTGTTCTTTAGTTTTCAGATTTTCCATTAACAAGGTGGATATGTCTGCCACATAAAGGAATTAACTACCCTAATCCATGTCAAGCTAATTTTCTTCGAGCACTGCCTTTGTAGGCAGAGCATAGTTGATAACTTTATCTTACCACTATCTTGAAATAATCTAGCTGGTTTGTGCATTCTCTGCGAATTGATGGTTTACAACATACATTACAAAACTTGTGTATTAAATTTTTATCAAATACTTTAGTAGCCACAGTTAGGTAACCTGGATGAAATACACAACGCTGCAATAAATTTTAAAACATAAAATATCGATTTTAGATAATATGTAGATATTCTTATTTTATAATTATCATTGAAATTTATCTTCTAAGAGCAATTAAGCGTAAATTTTAAATAATGTAATTAAGAGGTGTCGTCATAACATAATTGCAATTACTGACAACACTTGAGTATCCAGGGTTCTCTTTTTTATTTCAGTAGAGATATCAAATGTGAAGAGGAAATCAAACAGGTGTGGTCGGAAATTCGAATTTCTATAATAAATCATTGACTCTCCAAAATTTAGTAGTATTCATGTTATTAAAACCGAAAAAGTGAATAAAATGGGTATTAAATTTTTCATTGTGGGGCCACCCAATGCGAATTTTAATCTTTGAACCAGAAGAACGAATGTTTTCTCGTTTGATAACTGAGAAGGAGAGCAATGTCAGCGCTGACGTGTAGTAATATAAAATTTATATATCATCAGCCCTGTCAAATGCAGGCACCTACCAAGCTCACATCGAATCTGGGCGTCAGATTGAAATTGGATTAGAATGTGAATGGAAAGTCAATATTCCATAAATTTTCTTCGTTTATTAAAACGTTCAATCACATTGCTCGGTATATATAGGTTCAGTTCATTATTTCAGACAATTTTTGATGAAAAAACTAAAAAGTTCTTTGCTTTTACTGTTATTCTTTGCAGTGGTAGAGAATTACAAATTTCTAGAGCAGTCATTATTGAACATGCATAAAACCTTCCTTCGCAACGGTTCCAATTTAATTGTCTTGGTGAAAAGATACTTTTTTCAATATTAAATATTGAGTTTTCGTCGAATTAAAATTTTATTTTTGTCTTGATTTTAAGTTTGTAAAATTATAGAATTTGATAGTTATGTACAGTTAACAAACTACTACCGATATAAAAAAAAGAACTAAAACTAAATGTAAGTACACACTAATCACACAAAGGTTTATCAGATAACATTACAATGCAAAAGACACACTGATCGTTAAAATAAGATTGTTCAATAAATAGAAGTTCTCTAATATTGTAACTCAAATGCGTTAGACTAAGAATAATCAAGGTGCACCGATCTATACGCATATAGTTAATTGGGAGCCTTGAGTCGTAAGTAAAAAACTGTGTTCAGAATTCAATCAGAAATCAAAAAACTGATGGTCATTAAAACGAGAATAAGTTAAAATCTACATTTTTCTCAATTGATGCATCTGTAACCAACCATTCTTTAAGACATTAAAATATGCGTGTGCACAAGGTCAGAGAAAAAGTCCGTAGTCTTTCACACTGATGCTTCATTACCGTGCAGGGTGCTGCATGGGCTAGAAATTAATTCTACGCCGTCTGGCTTCACCACTGTTTCATCGCGCCTTGTTACCCTTTCTACAAACCCTCTATTCGCAATACACCAAGGGGCGTACGGAAATACTGCGGTCTGATCAGAGTTATGTCTTGCGCGGACGGATAAGAACGTTGGATAGCATTAACCTTGAAGATCATCCTTCCCTATTAGATCCAGACTTCAATCTTGCAAGTTTCTCGTAAGCGGTGCGAACACCTACTCTGAACGCTCATAAAAAGCCGAAAGCACTATAATGCTGAAAAAAGTATCATCTACAGCTACGGGAGTCAACTTTATGTGATCTCTAGCAGATTGATTGAGAGGGAAGGTCTACGTGGTGGAAGTACTACTCTAGCAAGCCGCCAAAGCCACTACCAGGTTCACCAACACCTCGTCCAGCCGTTCAACATTGCATTGCCCTAGATCCCCTCTGGACATAAATGGCAAAAGTCACTCCGCCAGCAGATCGTGCCGCGTCGTTTAAGCAAATTATCCGCTTCGTGAATGCTCAATCCAACTTATCCATTTACAACCATGGTCACTTCCATATGCATCCAATAACGATTCTCTGTTTTACAAAATTACTGTTCACTGGCGAAAGAGGAGACTAACTCTTAGAAAAACTTGGCCAATTTGATAACGAGAATTAACTTAGTCTTCATAAATAAAATGGTTAGAGACTGCCTAAAATTTCATGGAATATATGTAGATAACTTTTGTAGTTTGAAAATTAAAATGCAATTTTAACAGCAAAATAAAAGGCACCTTCAATTTGTTTTTATAAACTCATTATTTTGTCAATGTCAAAATGCCTAACAACATAATTAAAATTGTTAGTTAGTTAGTTAGTTAGTCTTACAGAATGGGGAAAATCCACAATTGGCTGTTTTTGATATTTTTGCAAGTTTATGCAATAGTAAATGCAAAACAAAGTTTAAAATTTTGAAATTTACCATTGACCAATTAGGTAACACTAATTGACAAAACAACATAAGATCATTGTCATTCTGTATTCTGATTGGTTGATAGTGCAATTTTGAATTTTCAAATTGAGGCATTTGGGTGATGCTGATCACTGTATGAGAATTTAAGAATTTACTAAGCTTAAATATCGGATGATGGCAAAAATCTCATTATTCTATTATACAGAACTTCCCCATTATTATAACACTGTTATTGGCTAACTACAGGTATTACCTATATTTCCTAAAATTCCAGTCAACCGGTATGCGTAAGGTCACAAATATGTTTTGAAGATAAAGAACTTGCCTGCTATAAAGCATATATCTTTCTGTGCTAGCGCTAGTGATGATGTCGTAGCAAAATAGGTACTCCAGTAAAATGAGTTTTAACTCGCAAATACTTTTGCTGCTTGCTTTATTAATATTTTAGTTTGAATAAATGTTACTTGGGTCATATTTCTGAGGTACAGATAAGCGCACTACCCTTTTTGCAACATTTGTCTGACTCTGGATTTGATGATTATTGAGAAACCTCAGTGTTTTTATTAGAACGCATTCCATGATAATCTATCATGACAGCATTCTCACTTTATCACTTGCTATGGTCATAGCACTTGTTAATTCCGAATGAATGGTTGTTTCCCATTAAAAAGGTCATATGAAACGTAGTTGTACTGAATAACGCTTCAGTTTGCATTGCCTTCTAGGATCCGGTTTGACAGTTGATTAAAAGCCATCAAACGTCTTCAAAGAATTGCTACTTTAAATTTTATTATGAGCTTTAGAATATCAAAGTCCAACCTTAACTTGCAGTAAGTCCATCAAAATGATATAACAATTTTATATTGGTCTTTTGAACCGGATTTTCTGTTTTCTTTCTGTCACCATTATCATAAAACTACTTCTATTTAAAGTTAAAAGTACGATATATATTCATAATTTAAAACGACATAAGAAAGCTGCTACTAAAAGTAGTATATTGCATTAAAAGTATTTTAGACAACTTTAAAGATAAAAGTATGGCGAATTAAATTAGATTAAGCTAGTGACAATGTTATAAAGCAGCTTAAAGAATGAAAGGTAACCCATAACGCTTTATTCAATATTTAATTAATAAAACAAACGGTTTAATTACTGTTCGAAACAGTTTTAAAATGCTTTGTCCGTTGCAGATGACGTAGATAGAGGTGTATCATTAAAAAACTCAGCGGGGGTTCTATTACTCATTTATTAAATCGAATTTATTAAGTTATGGTTAATGTTAGGTTTCCCACTTTACAGGAATATATGTGTTTATGACGTAATTACGACATGCGGTTAAAATTTGGGAGTACTTTTGATAATTAATTAATCAAAATGCGTTTACATTATTTTGCACCGTAAACCAAAGCTATTTTGATGTTTATTATAAGAAAGGTAAAGAATGAAGTAAATTTATACAAGGTGATTGTTGCTTGTGGAAACATCAAACAGTGTTACTAATAAATGCTGCAGATTATCATTATTACTAAGCTCTGAAATTATTTTTAATTTCCTAAATGGAAATTAATTCATGCACCGCCTCCGAGGTACAGGGTATCAAAGTTTCATTTAAAATGTTTTGTTTTTTCAGTATTTCAAGAGCAAGGTGAAATGTCGAACGAAATCTTCTACATGCTTATTACTCTTAGATGTCTGCTATTCTATGCAGTTTTGTGCGTGATATTCTCATCAGTGGTGCGCAATTTCGGGGGAGGGGGCAATTCCATACTCTAAAGAAAATTGTTACGCACTGAAGTATTAAAAAAATTCCTATTTTTGGAATTAAAAACTTATTTAAGGAAAGAATGCTACTCTTGCATTTCTTTCGTAGAATGCATCATTTCCTACTACAACTGAATTTTTCAAAATCTTTGCCCTACACTTTTCTTATCTCAAGTGCACCGTTTTCAAGATGCAGGGTTTTGTTTTTAAGTAAACTCCGACGTCCTAAAAAGTTACATAGCGAAGAGTTTTCGTCAAGGGATGTGATGTAAATACTTATATTCAATTTTTGAGGCCTTACTATAGGCCATTGGATTTAAGAGATTTTAAAAAATCCAATTTTAGTGGAAAATGATCGTGGATTTTCGCCATGGCAACCGCTGAGGTGTGAGACGGTGCGTTGTCTTGGTGAAACAGGATTTTCTTTTTCTGCAAATGCGGCCGTTTTTTCGCAAGTTCTGCCTTCAGCTTGTCAAGTAATGATGCATAGTATGCTCCTGTAATGGTTTTTCCTTTTTGAAGATAATCGATTAAACTAACTCCATGACTATCCCAAAAAACAGTCGCCATCACTTTCCCAGACGAAAAAACAGTTTTTGCTTTATTTGGAGCCGGTTCCATCTTTGCAGTCCACTGTTTGGACTGTATTCTTGTTTCGGGCGTATAATGGTGTATCCAAGTTTCATCTACAGTAATTAATCGGCGCCAAAACTCGGATTTATTTCGCCTAAACTGCGCCAAAAGAGCGTTGGAAATATTCATTCGAACACGTTTTTGGTCTAACGTGAGCAAACGCGGCACCCAACGCGCGGACAGCTTTCTCATGCCTAAATGTCGATTTAATATGTAACAAACATGTTCTTTTGACATGTTCATAACCTCTGCTATCTCTCTCACTTTAATTCGGCGGTCGTCTACCACCATTTGGTAAACTTTGGCGATGTTTTCGTCGATAGTTGCAGTTTTTGGACGTCCCGAACGTTCATCGTTTCCCAAGCTCTTACGGCCACGTTTAAATTCAGCAGTTCAAAATTCCACTGTGGTAAATGATGGTGCAGAGTCCCCATACACAGAATCCAACTCATCTTTTATTTGCGAAGGCGTATTGCCTTTCAAAAACAAATATTTAATGACAGCTCGATACTCGATTTTATCCATTTTCACAGAAAAACTCACATCAATTCACTCAAACGACTGTTACATAAAAACTGCGCGTCCAAAATGGCTGAAACTTTGGTGAGTAACTGTCAACAGATGAACAACGAAATTCAGTAGCTTTTATTTACGAATGCTGCCATCTTCACGTTGAGGTCGGAAACTTTTCAGACCACCCTCGTATTAATATACAGTGGCATAACACAGTTGCTAGGTTAATAAAAGTGCTGCCTTCTTTTAACGTACACGAACAGTTAAACATTTCTTTTTGTATGTATTTTTGCCATTTACTTTTTTTTCTAATCGTATTTGTAGTTGTAAACATCGCTTATACGTTTTCCTTCTGTTTACTATTGTGTATATTGTAAGAGTAACATTTACTTTCGCTAAGGGACTAGCCGAGGGGTGTGTAGTGTTGCACACTTTTCATCATTGTTTGAAAGTTAGAATTTCTAAGAATATTCACTTGCGCCGTAAACCTTCCGTAAAGACAATATAATCTGTCAAATTTGACTGCTACTGAATGCAGATTCTCAAAGTAGTTCTTTCATCAAAAGAAATTTATGGAAATTTACAAATAACGTTCACATGAGTGATATTATACAGGGTGGCCCAACAAAAATAAAACAGACTGAATAACTCCCAAGAAAATAATTTTTCGAAAAAACGCAAAAGTACGTCGATTTGTATTGGGAAGACGTACAATTCGAACCCTAAACTTCAACCTCCTAGGAAGGAGAAATTTGCGGAGTTATTTCTAGCATTCGTTGATAATACGTTGGCATAGATCTTCTAATGAAGTTGATTTTAAGTGACTCCCCAAAAAAAAGTCTAGCGGCAACTACTTCAGGGACCAAGGAGGCAATTCAATGCTGCCTCTCCTTTCAATTTAACGATCTGGAAAAGTTCGATTTAAATACTTACGAACGGGAAGTGCAAAATCCGGAGGAATTCCGTTTTGCTGAAATATCAATTGATCCTCCAGGTAACGCTCGTCATTTTCGCTGATTTCAGTTGGTATTAAATAAATTAAATTTTGCAGCAATTTCAAATAAATATCCGTAGTCAAAATGCCAGCTAGAAAAGGACCAACCAGGCGGTCACCAAAAATGTCTGCCCAAACATTTAGCTTTTCTGGTCTTGAATTTGAATCTGTCCAATAGCGACAATTAGGACGATTTATCGTACCATTTACTAAAAAAGAATATTCATCGGAAAAACAGACATTAAATAAAAAATTTAGATTATTTGTCACTCGTGCACTTATGATTCCACAGAATGCAAACGACGGTCAAAGTCGTGTTTATCAAGTTCGTGTAGCAACTGAATCTTGTATGGGTGAAACTTGTGGTGTTTTAAAATTCGTTGAATGTTAACACCAGATACAGCAGCCAATTGCTTCCACTCCTTTATTTCCCAGCATTCTTCTTTTTATTGACCACGGAACCTGTTTCCCGGAAATTTTCAATTAACTCTAAAAGATACCTGCGACCTACCTTACATGTTTATTTGCATGTTGTTGATTGGGCAGCTGGACAGTTCTGTTTGCATTTTCATTATTTCAAAAGATAAGTGCAAACTTTCAACCCCTCTTGCAATGGAGTAATGCAGGATTTTTTTGATTTACAACAACAGGTACTAGAAAATTCACTTGCCGCCCACACTAGGAAAATAAAACATCTGGGAATGCAAAGCATAACCACAAGGAACTCCGTTTCGTTACTTTTTTTTCAAACTTCGGCGGTCATTTTGACCATGTTCCCGAAAAGATATCAAAAAAACAAAAACACCACATTGTCTTTAGCTTTTGATGTAGAATCCAAATCTGAAGTCAAAATCTCAAACTTTAAAAAATGCGGACAAACAGACGGTCTCCCTTCTAATACAAATCGACGTGTTTCTGCGTTTTCTCAAATAATTATTTTCTTGGGAGTTATTTAGTTTGTTTCGTTTTCGCTAGGTCACCCTAATACTAGCATCAGCTTTATTAGAAAGTGTGTGGCATTTGCTGATTTGTTACACATGAAATTCTTAATCGTGTGAAGCTTGGCTAGATTAGATGTAACTAAATTGGAAATGGGAATAGCTGACAGAAACTAGCTATGTTTTACCGCAAAAACAATTTCTGAGAGTTTTTCTTTTACTTTATTAAATAACAGAGATCTAGCCGACGAAAGAAGATGTAGAAAAATGAGTTTTTACTTATTATTTAAAAACAAAATTATTATTATTTAAAAACCAGTTATATCAACAAACGTTAAAAAAGGTAAATTACTTAGTAACGTATATTCAGAGTTTTATGATGATATTCTAGGTGCCTCACAATTGTATAGAATTTGATCCACCCTATAGTTGAGCGTCTTTTGCAGCTGCGATTTAGACTTAAGTACACAGAAATCAATTTTGAAAAGTAAACGCAAAGTAAATTTAAATTATAATATCAAAAGGCTGTGTACTGCTAAATCCCGCAAAATGTGTCAAATCCAGTTAAACTTTATTTCCGGACATTGTACATTCTATTTCAAATTAAAACAGTCTGAAAAAAGCAAAAGCCACAAATAAGACAGATCTAATCAACCATGTTTTTAGTATATTTGATTCGAGTTTAATCTGTTGATGTTATTTTACTGCATACAAATCCGCTGTTTGTGTAGACGCTCTAGTTTATTTTTTACCACTTTTATTTAAACGAATCCCCGGTAATTAAACGCAAATGAAGATGAATTGCGACAAATATGTTGTTAGGTTCATGTTTACCTCTTATTTACCTTTTATTTATGTTATCCAATTTCATTTTACGCCATGTACCGCGGAAGTAAAATAATTAGCTAAAAAAATTGAGTTTACAACTTTTGGTAAATGAGTTTTTTTTTGCTTAAACATTTTTATAGACATAAATGTTTTTATAAAATTTCTCATAGTTATTTCTAAAATACAAAGGCAGTAAATAGAATTTTTATTTGTAAAATGAATGTTATTAAACTAAATTGAAAAAACGTTAATTTTGCAAATTATCTTATCTCTTAATGCAATAATACTGTACGTATAGTTAAATAAAAAATCATTTTCTTAATGAGAATAACTTTTTGGAAATTTATTTATGAATTTCTTTTAAATGTGGAATAATTAAAAACTTAGTATTGTAAAATGCAATGATGCAATCTTTTCCTTGGGTTTTTATATCAACGTTTTAAAAATCAATCAAAAAAACGATGCTGAAGGTACTATTAAAAAAGGAATTTTTAGTAAGGATTCTAGTTTTTCATCTCAAATAAAATTAACCGTAGCCAACAACCTCTTCCTTTCTCTGTGTGGATAGTTTGAGGTACATACAAAGTGTTTAAATCAAACAGCTTTCTCAGCAATATTGAAATGAGGAAAATATTGAAATCTCAAAGCATATTCATGTCAAAAATAAGAACAATAATAATCAAAACCTAGCTATGGTTTGTTGGTTCCTACTGTGTGCTTTGGAAAATTCTTAACCATAGTTGGAAGTACTTAAACGGTGCGAAGATTTATAGCGTTTACTGTTCTGTGTCTGCTTCGAGAGGAGTAATGGAATGACAACAGATAACAATTACACGATGCAATAGGAAAATTCTGAAATGGAATTTCTCAACGAAAACCAGTAATATCTGAACAAAATAGTCCATTCCTCAAGGGATTCCGCTAAGTTAGCTCAGACAAGCATTTTTTGAGTTCAAAATATGTAATGTGGGTATATGATTTTTTTTACATTCCGTCAAGCTATTTCATTCATAATTCGTGGACAATCAATTCTTGCAGTTGTTTTAAAACGGTCAAGTTTCTCTTTTCTTTGAAAATCGCACAATCAAGTTGACGGTTATCTGGGGTACAGTCAACAGAACTTTTTTGTAGCTGATATTTTAAAGTATCCTATAAAAGAGAGATATTTAGCGAAAAAGCGCTACCATGGTCAACTACAATGATTGGTCAAAATTTGATTTTACGAAATATCTTAACCAACACATAATCGAAGATCTGGATCATATGTTAAGTTATTCACGGAAAAAAGTCTCATCTCGATAACACGTTTCTTTTCGGAGATCCAGATGCTGGAGTGACTGACGGACGTCTATGGATTAGAGTTTGATGAGTGATAAGCTGGTAGTCTCTTAAGACTGCGGTTACAAAAGACTTTTGCCGTTTTCCACACTACCATTATGCACATTGAGATCACTTTTGAAACTCAAGGTGTAAGTAATTTGAATTGGTATGTTCACCAGAGTTATTCCTTTTTGACTTGAACTACAATACAATTAGAAGTTATGGATGAAAAACTTCGAAACAATGTGAAGAAGTGGTGTAACCCACATTACGAACTTTGAGCTCAGGAAAAGCACTTATTTGGTCTAACCTAAAGCAATCCTTTAGGAAATAGGCTATTGTGGTAAGATATTATCGATTTTCGTTAGAAAGCGTATTTTAGAACTTTCACACTTCTTCATCTTACGTTTTGAAAGCAGTGCTCGTGGAGATAAGCATAAACATAAACAAACCTTTTTAAAACAATAGTTTGAGAGGCTTTCAAGGTTAACATTAGTGTCACAAAGACAATAATCAGCTTTATTTAGTGCAGATAACTAGCAAAGAAGATGTTTCTAGAAAATGTAAAAGGTTTTGTGAACAAAATTTTGAAGCTACTGCAAGTATGCAATAATTGGCAAATATCGTTAAAAATGAAGTTGTCTATCTAAAAACCAAGAATGGATAAATGCGCTTTTTGTTGTGAATACGAAGCAAAAAAAAGAAAGTGATGAAAAATATCAGCAGCTGCTAATAAAGAAAGATAGAGGTCGCAGAGAAAAGGAAACAGATAAGAATTTCGCCATTGCAAATGTACATCCGTTTACTATGGATTTGCCAGCAGTAAAAATTGATGCTGTACTAAGCGTGAGTGCTCTGTACTGTAAAACAAATTGTCGGTTTGCAATTTCACAGTTTATAACCTGACCACTCATGAATCTACTATTAGTGGAAGAAGACCGGAGATCTATTACCTTCTAAATATGAGGCATTATAACTATGTAGTTTATTATTTTAAACAATAATATAGCTAGCAAGTCAAAGAGAATTGTATTATATTCGGAATAGAAACCACGTAATTGGCAGACGTGTTTCAGAATTATGCTATTAAAGAAGATTTACTGACAGAATAAGGATTTTTTGATCATCTTATTGAACATTGGTCAGAAAACAAACTTAACTTTCCACTAGATTAGCTTGATTCATTGAACACCACACGATTTTGGTCTTTACCTAATTCATTGTTGTTGTTTTACATGCTTTCTTCTACTTATTTTTTCTAAAGTTTCATCCATCTTTTCAGTTCTTCGTTAACTTTCATCTTTATCACTCAGAGCTTTTATTCAAGTACCGTGTCTTTTTAGTTTTCAACTCTTTGTAACTATTTTGAGAGCTTTCAGCTGCGAATTTTCTACACTGATTTTTAACTTTTTTTGTTTGTTGGTCTCAATTTAGATTTAGTCAATTTATGCATTTTTTGTAGGTGTTTATCACTTGCAGTGACTAATTTAAGTTGATAATTACACAGAGTTCTAACAGTCTATTACGAGTTAGACTGATATTTTCTTCTAATTCATCAAATTCACGTCTTCATTCTTTATAGTTTTTGTTTCTTAGCTCTGATAGCTACTATTCATTAACATTGTATATAATGATTAATAGCCGAGAAAGCTTAGGCAAAAAAAGTATGATTTCAGAAACAAATCTGAACGGATGTGAAACTTTGGGAACAAGGAGAGCACAGTCGTACCTCTAATATACTAAAAGTTGGTGGCTATAGTAGTTGTGCAAAACCTTTGGCAATGTTTTTTCGTCCGAAATTCAAATTAAAATCTTTTCGTGTGCGTAATATGTGCACATCTTCAGGTTCATATTGGCCTGAGTTGGTGGCAAATCTTTCATTTCGGTTTTAATCGAAAGGTTTATATTATTTGTCATAACTGCTGTGGAGGTTTCAAGGCATCCAAAGGGTGACTTAAGCAAATAAAAGAGTTAAAAAGTGAATACATTTTTTTGCATGTAATACATACTTCCGTTTAAGTTTTTAGGTTGAAGACTATTGCTAATATTAAATGTTTTCTAGACAATGGCATGTTTGTAAAATAATAACTTTTGGTTCCGTTGCATGTGTTTATATTTATTCTGTGCTTTCGATGTGTTCTTGTATTTATTGACAGTTTTTTTTCGTTTGGATATGTGTTTGATGTTGATGAGTGCACTCTAATTGTGAAATTATTTTTTGTAGCCTCTTTAATCTCGAATCAATTCGTTGCGTCGGTCAACGAATTGTTAGTTTAATGTATTTATGGTAATAAGCGGGACACATGGTATAATC
This sequence comes from Ignelater luminosus, assembly GCA_011009095.1. NCBI lineage: Eukaryota > Metazoa > Arthropoda > Insecta > Coleoptera > Elateridae > Ignelater > Ignelater luminosus. The sequence continues at coordinate 29,599 of VTPC01008333.1, forward strand.
CTTTCAACTTTTAACTTTAATTTTTGCAGCATGTTGAACGCTTCCAACTGTGATTTGTGTCTGTTAATTTTAGTTCAGTACAGATCTTGGTGGCAAATTGATAAGAGTTAGATTTTTATTACAAATTCGTGGATTGTACATCGGATTTCATCTTTAATTATTACCCCATAAACTCTCTCTTCATTTCATCATTGAGACATGGATAAGTTATCAGGTGTTAATTAATTATGTAAATCTTGTTTGTTCATTTCTCTAAAGATAGTCCAGGAGAGGTTGATCTTTTGTTTCTGGTTTACCCAAAATGAGATGAAGTAGGGATTTCTTACCTGCTCATTTGTACAGTTTATTGATTTTCTTTTTACTAATTTGTAATTTACAATTACGCTCGAGTAGGAGTTGGGACTTGATCGGGTTCTACTTATTTCCTTGCTACCGATCATAATGTGGCTTTTCAGATTTTTTGTTCCCTATGTCGTAACTCGTTCATTTAAATTTTTTCAATTTTTCGAGAACAGGATTTCCGTTGGAGGGACTTCAATTCAAGCATGAGAGATTGAGTGGAACGGTAATCGTCGTCTATGACGTGTCTCATTTGAAAAAAGGTTTTTTTAAAATTTTAATTGAGTGTACAGGTTACACCTGGAGGTTGCTTCATAAAGTATTTTTGAGATTTCGCTCTATCCCAATTTCATCTCGTTCGACGTTTATGTAAAACTTTAGGGGATTCGAGAAAAGAGGTGGAGCCGACGCAACCATCGTACAGCTAAACAACAGGTTCTGCCTTCAACACTGTTTGCCGTTAAAATTTATAAAATTTACAATTCATGTTAAATTTTCGAATTACATTAAAATCATTAAATTTAGTGTTCTTTAAGTTCACTTAAATGCATTTTGTATCGAATTTATGAACGGCTTGACTGTTTGGTAAAGCTTTTTTTATTAAACCTTTTTCCTTCCATTAAACTTTTGTATAGGCATTTAAAGAAAAGAAGTAAGAGATCTTAGGAAGCGTCAGTTAAGAGGAGTTTCTTTGGTGATTATGTTACAGATTCTACGTTTCACAATTACAATGCTGTAGTTCTTGGAAGTAGTTGGTAAGTCTGTTTTTCGTGTACCCCTAATTATCGTTTCTTAAGTTTGTTATATACTTATTATATCGTATAATTATAAAGTTTAGTTTTAAATAAATTTTTTAATTTTGCAAGTTTGTATAAATAGTTAAAAATATTTTTAGTGTTATTCGTAAAAATGGTTTAGGTAATAAGACTTCTTTATTTACAAAATATATTTAGATTAAACTTTTATTGTCATTCTTTGAATTTATTTAACTTATTTTGAATTAAAGATTGTATTACATTTTTACTAAAATTTCTAACTCAGCCTGTTGTCTCTTGTTGAGCTTGTTAATTATTTTTATTGTCTTTTTTTGGATTTTGGTTATATATTTATATACTTGTAGAGATAGATGTTGTTCTCTGAGAACAAATGGCGCCTGAGTGGGTTTTGCTCTTTAATACATGCATTAATTAATGTTGTCTGTGTTTTATTGAGTGTATGACCTTTCTTCTCACCCACCGCGTTTAGTTGCTCTAAGACTACAATAGTCTTAGTTACACTAGAGTAAGTTTAATTGTAACGTGAGGTTACTTTACAAAGTCGTAAAAAGAATAAAAGGAGTGACCACAAACCAGTTTCAAGGAATCCGCGTACTATATCTGGGTCGTAAAATTCTTATATAGGGTATTAAAAACTAGCCAGCTGCTTCACTAGATCTTTATACAATAAAAGACATATGAAAGTCAATGTAGAAAAAATAACGCAGTGAAATGAAAGTCAAATAATATCGCTAGTTTTACAGACGTGAGACACCATCACAACACATGATGCAGTTGACTTAATTCCTGGTGTGCCTGGGCGTCAAACCAAATGTGCCCAATTAAACCAGCTTTGAAAGAGTAAGCAATGCGAAATATTCTTCTTTAATTTTATGCTTGAGTTAATAAGAAAATATATTGGAAGTTAGTATAGCAATGTGTTTTAACAGTTCTTGTTTATGCAATTCTCCTATAACTTGACATCATCAGAATTGAAATCGGTCGAGTAGCTTTGAAGTTATATCTAAATCACCGAGAATTATGTTTTCAACACTTCGTGTAAGGGAAGACTAGTGACGGCATCTAAAATACCAAAACTTTTAGTACGTTTTTCAGCATATCGAATTATTAGTAAAACATGTTTGTAGAGTTTGTATATATCTTTCCAAAGAAGCTAGGTATAAGCCAAGGTTGTTTTTAGAAAAAAAAGATCTCAACCGTATCTCTAAAACATGCCATGATATTTGTATTTTATTTGTATGTTTGAATTCAGGATAAAAAATAGTCGATACTCACGAAAATCCGTTTTCGCTATCATCAGTACCAAGTCAGATATCGCATAATATCATTCAATTTAATACACCCTGTAAAATATGGAAAAATGCAAGTCTTTAAAGAGAGTAAGGACTTCTTATTAACAAAATATCAGTAGACTATGGTTTAGCCATAGAATTGAATTTTCATTTCTATTCCCAATAACTGATGAACATTTTCTTTAGCTGCACTTCCAACTCAAATCGCGACTCGGAAATAATCTAGAACTAATAGAATAAAAATAATATCTGTACCAAGGAGTTTTAATACCAATCCAAATACAATTACCACCAGCAACTAAAACATTTTAGCTTGTAACTGTGAATTCAAGCATAATTTTGTTGCTTGCGCAATAGATTTGCATGTGTTGTCACCATCAACTACTATCCTGTAGTAAACTACTAGATATTATGACGTCATTGAAATGTTAACGTCAACCTAATTTAACACCGAAAGTCTTTTTTCGTTTGTATGAATCCACCTAAAAATTTTTGAGTGGTCGGAGACTTTTAGTATAATAATAGTAGGTACGAGGGTCGTTTGAAAAGTCCGTGCAAAAATAAAAACTACTTAATTGTTTGGGGTAAACCTTTTTTATTTTTCAACATAGTCTCCTTTTAGGCTTATACACTTCGTCCAACGCTGCTCTAGTTTGTTGATCCCTTCTAAATAATAGGATTTGTCCAAGTCTGAAAAATAGCCATTCGTTTCTGCAATCACCTCCTCGTTTGGATAAAATCTTTTTTCGCCAGATATTTCTTCAAATTGGGGAACAAACAGTAGTTCGAGGGAGCCAAGTCTGGAGAATAGGGGGGATGTGAAACGAGTTGGAACCCTATTTCCATTAATTTTGCGACCACAACCGCTGAGGCGTAAGCTGGTGCGTTGTCGTGATGGAAAAGGACTTTTTTTGTGGGCCAATCGTGGGCGGTTTTCTTGCAGCTCGAGATGCCTACAGCACTAGCAATCTCACGCACCTTCACTCTTCTGTCATCCATCACCATATCATGGATTTTATCAATGATTTCTGGAGTAGTAACCTCAACAAGGGCGTTCAGAGCGTTCAGCGTCACTTGTGCCCATATGGCCACTCCGAAAATTTTGAAACCACTTATAAACTGTTCTAATCGAAGGTGCAGAGTCACCATAATGTTTATCAAGCTTCTCTTTAGTCTCCTGAAGCGTTTTGCCTTTCATAAAGTAATGTTTAATCAACACACGAAATTCTTTTTCGTCCATTTTTCGAAAATCACTCGACTTCCTTGATTCAAACGAATGCCAAACACAAAGAAATAGACCGATCTGGCTGAAACTTGGTGTGTGTTCTTCCAAGAGATGCTACTAACTAAACACAACCTCGATATGCGCCAGTAGTGCCATCTCTCTGACTTTGCACGGACTTTTCAAACGACCCTCGTATACTGCTCGTACCTAAAGTTCCCAGACTGTCCAAATCTGTTTTCAAAAATGTCTAAACTTCCTAGGCTATAAAGTTAAAGTTAACTCTTTAGCCTTCTATGTAGAAAAGTTAGTGTGCATTAATACTTAAAAATTTCGATCTGAACATTGAGATCTTTAAATTTCTAAGTACAGGTAGATTCATGGACGTCGCAAAACGTTTCGAGATCTGCGAAGAAAATAAATTATCAAATTTTGAGGTTTGCAACAAGTAAAAGTCAATATTATTGTTTCTGGCTCACTATGTTCGTATCGTTTTGCTTAAAGGTTCTGATCTTTATACTTAATCATCATGTTGCTGTAATTAGGAAACCAACCTTTATTTCATTCGGATTGGAAATATCATTTATTCTTATTGGTTTTATTTCAATACATTTATTGTGCTCAAAACAATGAAATTTTATTTCGACGATTTACGACTCTGTATCATTCAATGATAATTTGAAAAGTTCTCAGGAATGAATAAGTCTTACAGTCGTTTGCGGTTTGTAGTTATGAGCACGTAATAAAAACTTATAAAATGTAAAATAATAGAATTTATGTTTTAGTAAAATAAACTAGTTCAACAGCAAAATGGAAACGGGTATAAACCAAATACACTCGAAACACAACGCTTAACGTGATCGTTTAGCAAAATCGAATAATTCCAATAGAATTGAATATCGAAATAACCACCCAAGATAAGGCTTTCCTAGTATTTCCGGAAATTAATTTCAGGAGTTTGCAGATCTAACAGGATTGATAGGAGGACGTCTGCAATTGTATTATGCTTATATACCAATTTGCGGTTGTGGCTTCCTAGTTGGGAAACTACATCGCACTGTGATTTAGTTATTGTTATTTTAATTACTAAAATTTATTCCTGCTACTGAAATTACTTTTATAATATCCAGTATAATTAAAGTACTTTTCGGCGTTCCTTGCAAACCGGTATAATTTTAACTAATATACTAGCTTAGATCGTAAAATTTCGTTGGGCGAGTCACAAAATGCCACCACAACTTTACCCTGAAAACAAATTTATTTTCCTCTTTCATTTTCTGTTGATGTGGAAAACAAAATATAAACTTCGTATTTGGATAGAATAACAAATATTTAAGAATATGAATAAATTTTCAGTATTTACATTTCTCGAAAAGAAAAATAAAAGCTAAAAAAATAAGTGTGGTTACTTTTATTTATCATCATTGAAATATAATGTTGGGAATGTAATTATCCTCTTCTGGTGGTTTTGCATTTATTGTACGAAAAGGAAATGGAAAAAGATAAAGGATGAAAATTAAATGTAGCGAAAGGGCTTGAGATTAAACCACATTGCGCGTGTCAAAAGCTCTCGTAAGCTCTGTATCAAAGAACAAGAAGGAGTTTAGAGAAGTACTTAACAAAAAAGCTCTTTTAAGCCTACATGAAATACGTTTCAAACGGATATTTAATATAGCGCGCATTAGTTAAATTAAAATAAAATTCTATCGAACAACTTTCTTTACAAAGCCTACGGTAAGCAAGATCTTGTTATTCTTAACTTGCAATGATTTATATATCTAAGATAATTGTGTTACTAAAACCACAACTAAAATTTGTTAGATTATCATAGGATTAAAAAAGGAAGAAAAAAATTAGGTCAAACGGAACGAAAAGCCTCCAACATTTTTTTTTTATATAAAGATTTGCTTCAGAAAAGAGTGGTTGTAAATGGAAGTTCCATACATGTGGGGCTCTTTGGAACGAATCCAAGTAACACTATGAAAGAAAAAGGGACCAGGAAGTTCTACTATCAATTACTAACAACACTTTGGAGTTCCTTTACGCTAAGGGATCTATCATTAATTCATTGTAGATCCGTCGGTATTTCTATATTCTTTTGTTGAAACCGACATTCAAAATAAAAATAAATAAATAAAGATAACCTCAACCCCTTTTCAGATATTAACATAAAAAAATATGGAAAGCAAAGAAGAAACCTACAGGATTCTTTTCTGTTTTGTAAGGGGAGAAATATACGTACGAATTATCATAACGAAACATATTACATAAAGAAACATATTGTTGTTTTGTACATACAAATATATTCAGGTTTGTCAAAAAGAGTATCAGCTAGCGGTAAATTGGAAGGTCTGTTACGCATTCTGAAAGTCAGACAGCGATGCGGCTTCCTTTTAAAAAATATTAGCAATAAATTTTCAAGGCCTAAAACCCTCGCTAAAGAGATCGTTTCAAAGAGAAACAGCTATCTACCCTGTGAGGGTCATTTTTAGGCATTGAACACTTTGTTACATTGTAGGCAAGTTCTAAATTGTATTAGCATTTTAATGAGGGCTTTCAAATATTTAAAAATATTTGTGAAAATAGAAGCTTGGTAAAATGAACTCAATTTTTAAAATTAGCTGAAGGTGTATGAGGCTACAAAATAAAAACAAATAACTTTTATATTCTGGTGTACTAACAACGAGTATCAAATTTACTTTCCATTGCGAAAATAATAATTGATATCAATTAAATACTCTCTGAATTATGCTAAAAAAATCTTTAAATTAAATCTGACATTCTTCTTAAAGCTTTAATACCCCTTATACCTTCACCTTCAAATTTAAAATAATTAAAGTACAAGCAAATACAAAATTTAAATGCTTTTTATCGATATGACTTACGATTAATTTAAGCTTCAATTTCCGGCTGAATAAACTTCTTTATTGTAATTGTAAATTGATAACAATTCAGTTTAATAAATCGACGTCTTTTGGGATTAGACTCTTCTGGAGAAAGAATAAAAGTTTCGCTTTACCGTTGTTGACACGTCGATTTACCGTGCTCTTCTTTAGTCACCTGAAGAAGCTTTTCATGAAAGTGAGCAAAACATTATATACATATTTTAATTCAACAATGACAGGTCTAATCCCGAAAGATGTCGATTTTATTAATAACTCGAGTCGTGAAAGTCTTTGGTTTCGTTTAACAATTCAGTTTCTTGCTTCTCATGGTTAAGATCATCATCATCATCTATCTTTGATGGCAAGAAAAACTTGGCTAGCATCTCCTTTCTGGTCTATATGGGAAAAAAGTAGTGTGAAATTCAATTTTAAAAAGAATTACATTGTTTTTCTTTAAGATGAACCGTTGCAAATTAGAGAAAACAAAAACCAACAATGTTTGTTTTGTTGTACAAAAATCGCAGGTTGCAAAATCAATCTGTAACCATAACGGAAATGGTTTTGCCTTTCTGAATCTTTCAGACGCTTTCCTTTACTTACAGGATTTATTAGAGTAAAAAATGTAGGACATATCTGTATATCTGATATTTTTTACCAATGAAATAATAATTATAGAGGTAAAAAACATGAAACTCTCATAAGACTACTTACGAAAAAAGAGGGTACTGATGCATGAAACTGGCATTTCAGCATAATAATTATCTTAAAATTAATCAATTCTATGCAAATTTTCCAAACACACATTACAATTATTGAATTTATTTAAAACATTTTAATTTTTAATGAAAACAAGTAACAAATTACAAAATGGTTTCGAGTTTATATGGAAATAAAACATCCTCATAGACAGAAAGGTTTAACAAAGACAACAATCAGTAAAATGTGAACCAACATTAATACTCTACAAAGGTGGATTTATGGTAAACAATTTTTATTAATTATTATCATTTTTTCATAACACACTCCTCATCTTGATTTTTAGAAAATGTAAGTTCAACCTTCTAATTTCATTATTTCTTGATATTTCTAATTTATTCTATGAACTATCAATGCATGTGGTTACGTAACTAAATCATTTTAAAATCTAAGATATACTTTTAGATTGATTCAGGTTAATAAATATTTCTGAAGCTAACTTTATACAGCTTGGTCACATATTCACCGTCGCAACCAACGTTTATGTTACATAGGCGTCTTCGTTGAGATCATTAAGGATGTTAAAATTTCAAACTTGAGTTTGGTTTTTCAATGTTCTTTATTGCAAATAGTTTTTGCACGAAAATCAAATCATCCTTCCTCTTGGATTTTCGAGAATTTTGCATAAAATTTTTAATGGCGTTTTTTGAGTTGAGTTTAGTACGACAAGATGTTTCAAGTTACCCTGGAGGAAATCTTGCCATTGAATTATTGCAACAGTAAAACACAACGAAACTCACAATTTCTTGCTGAGTATGCGAGATTTTACTTTCATCGTTTATTAGTCTCTAATTTTGATTCGAACACACAATTTTCTTTTCGTTTTCGATTTCAACAAAATTCTTATGCTAAATGTTTTTGCACATGTTAAAGTATCGTATTATTTATTCTGAAAACCTCGACAGAAATAAAACAGAAACCCCTGATCTATAACGATGAGAATGCATAAATGGATCCCAGGGTAAGCAGTATGCCTATAGCTAGTTCAAACAGTCTCAAAAAGAAAAGAAAGAAACTCGTTATGACAAGAAACTGAGAAAACCTCCAACTTATCGTATAACTGCTCAAAGATATAGCGTGTTAGAACAGTGAAATGAATATTTGTCTAACCACAGAATTTACATGCTAGTGAAAAATGAAAAACTCATGTTGTAGAAAGATTCAACTAAATCTTAACCGACAATGTAGTTACCTAAGTAGTGCAGAAACCAAATAAAGCTAATGGTGGAGTCAATTTTTAGAAAACAACCTAGATATTCTTTCTGCAAATGTGGAACCTAACAAGCATCTTGAGAAACTAGACCTTTCCGAAGGTATCTATTTGTATCTTATATCGTTAGCAAAATGCAAAATAAGCTGTGCAAAACCATTTGCAGAAACAGATAAAATCAGACTACGCATTAACAAGGAGAACCCAAACGATTTTATATAATTAATGTTGAACAACAAATCTTTCTAAATGAACTCTATAAATATCAAATATCATCCTAAAATGTCAAATATGTATTTTTAATGCAGTTACAAAATCAGTAGTTTTATATAATCACGAAAGAAACAAGCTTCAAGCAATGATTATAAATAGATGTTTGCAGAATATATTGAAAATTATAAGCTTAAAGTGATACAACCCTAGAGTTAGGCGATGTAGAAGACAGGAGCATATGGTAGTAGAAATAAAAGGAAGATATCCATACATGCAAAAAATATCAAGGTGGAATGTGTAGAAAGACTCTGAAATGAAAAGCCCAAAGTCGAAGCGCAGGATAACCAAAGATGACATGAAGCTGAAACATAGGAAAGAGTATCGAAACCGGCCCATCTGACAAGAAACAAACCTAGAAAACTTTATTCGTATTCTCTAACCAAAGTGCTTCGCCAACTTGGCCTAGCCGGTTATCCCAGTGATTATTACCTTTCTAGACACTTAATGGAAAATTGAGAGTGAACTCTAAGATTGAAAGTTACACTAGCGATATGTTCCTTTCTTGACAATCTCAGTGACATTTCATTTGTATAGGGGTTTTGGTTCACTATTGAAAAAAATGACGGTAAAAAGGTATTAATCTTTGATACAGAAATATTGCACTTACTCTACTCTGCGTCATTACACCTCTTAGGCAATCAAAACATAACGAGTTCGATTACCTTGAAACAATGATAATGGAAGAAACTTTCTGTTACAATGAGTAACAATAGTACTAAAATTGATATAGATAATGGTTCAAAAGGTTCTTGACATAGTATTATACATCAGTTAAAGGCTATCAACGGAAGAAAGCTAGTTTATTAAATATATCAGTAAATATTTTTACAAAGCTGATTTAACAAGACTGTAATTTTGAGTTTTCAAACCAAACGGTTGAAGAATTGTTCATGCTTTGGGGAAAAGAGATTAATTAATAATTTGTACCAGACACTGAAATATTTTTTTTGAGTTTTCAAAATACACGTAATTCATGATGTCAGTTCATAAAAACCAAACTTTGGTACTACCCCTAATATTTAACTTGAAGTAAGGTATATAAAAAAATAAATATCAGGGACGACTTTACGGTTTGACCCGGTATACTGAGGTTCAGCAAACATTCCATCCATGAGCCCTACGATATAGGGCGATCACTAAATCCAGTGTTCTTGTAAAGGACCTATCAATACTTTGCTTAAATGTAGAATACTCTACTGTGGTAGTTTGTCAAGTTATTGTTTATCTTCTTTGTGATTTCTCCAAGTCTCCTTTCTCTGTTCTAATTTACTTCATATACAGTCGTTCAAAGCCTGAACAAAAAATACTAAAGACTGTATAAAGATATTAAATTTTCCAAAAAAATTGCCTCAAATAAAATAAAAATAATAATACAAAGGCATTAATGCAACTTACATGTTTCAGTCCAAGATTAAAAGTTTTATTGCCTGTGTGAAACCTGAAACAATGGAAAATATGCAAATTAGAAAGACTTGCGTCGCTGAAAAGCAAAATTTTAATTAAACACTAATTTGCGCTATTCTATTAGGTGGAATTTGCACAGGCAGATATTAATAGTAAATTGTTATCAAAATAGAAATGTTATTATCATAATTGGTTTTACATACAGAATGCTTACCTTCTTGCAGAAAAGACGAACATATTCGTTTTATTTTGAAACTATTACTTCTAACTCATGTACAATAATTAAGATAAAACAGTTAATTATACAAAATGTAAAGACGATAGAGTTGTTTGTGGAGAGTATACCCAACTAATTAAAACATTAAATTTAGTTTTGAGTTAATGTATAGAAGACGTAATCTAGTTAAATCTCGGTTGAAGTTTTAAAGTATTCTGTTACTGTTTGCTAGACAAAGTTTGCAGTTGCAGCTTCTCTTCACTTTACTAACTTTAAGTCTATACAACACACCTACATCATTATAGGCTTGTCACTACCCTCGTTAATTTACTATAGAAATTTTGTTTAAGTAAATAAGTTGTAAGTACAAAACGTAAGTTTTAATTACTGGCCTATTAACTAAACTACATGTAGTTGAATCAAAGCTAATACTTAATGGAATAGGATAAGAAACAAAAAAGTTATTTTTTAATTAAACAAATTTATTTAATTAATTAACTGATCAAAAGTAATAATTATCTCTGTAAGTTTATTATTCAGGTTTTAATTTGGTGTTGTGCTGTATATTGTTAACTTTATTACGCATCAAAATTCTAACTATTTGAATTCTCAAATAAATTAGGAGAGATATGTCTCTTAGTATTACAAACTAAATTATTTCTACACGGTCAGCAAAATCAAATTAAATCAAGACTAACTTAAATTTAAAAACTTATCTTCCGTTCATGGATCGATGGCACGTTCTGTACATATACATATATTTAAAATCCTGCCATTCAAACACTTTATTTTCTTATTTGATTTGCCGATTCTGCATACAAGAATTTCCTGTCCTGTATTTTAATTTAGTTTCTACTATCTCATTATATCCAAAGTGTAAATCTTGTAATCCTCCTAGAGATAAAGTCTGGCCAAATGTAAAAGGTTGCAGATCCTGTTATTGAGTAAGTTCACTGACCTGCAAACACTCAACCTTTACAAATTTGAGAGCTGTTTCTGTCATATTGTTAGATAGAATTAATTAATTCTATTAAGGTAAGGTAGTTAACACAGCGATAAAATAAAGTTTAACTTTAATAAAAGATGCTAACAGAGAGAATGCTATTGGCCGTAATTTAATCTATATAATTAGTGATTCTCGGAATAGACGTCTGTTCAACTAGTGCATGAGCAACTCAAGATTTTTACTTTAAGACTATATTTTCGACATTTTGGAAATTCTGATTTTGAGATCTTAGATTGTTACGGGAAAAAGTGGGATTAGTGACCCATCGATAGAGTAATCATATATAAAATTAATATGCCACCTGTAATGCTAGCCTAATTACAGTCTAAGACGGGTCGTGAGCTAAGAGAGCTTAGGACAAACAATAAATGATAAAAACAGAACGATAATCTTAGAGGTATCGGTATTGAGAGAGCACCTGCTGTAGTAGAATGTCGGTGACCTAGTTTCGAATAGAAGATCCCACAGCTGATCTTCGTATATAGGTCAAATGGCAAGGTGTAAGCCAGGGTCGAACCACAGGTTCGAATAATACACAGATAAATAAAATGGAGATTGTACTGCACTCTAGTTGGATACTTACTTTCACAAGGTACACTCTAGATGATGATTTCGTACGAGAGCCTCTTCACCGTTGGAGTCCAGGCCAACTGTTCGCTGTAAGGCTTAATAAGTATGCTCATAACCCAATAAAAGATCGGAATAAGTTAATACATATATTGGCATACTATAGCAAAATGAATATACAGAGAAAACAGGATACAGCAGTCCGGTTTACACTTTTGGAAAAATCCATATACCTAAATGAACAATAATAAACAAAGAAGCAATAGTACAAAATACAAACAGATACACGATAAATGCAACCGGATGAAACTTATTAATATTCACGGTTCAGCAAACTAGTACAATACAGAAAGCACTGGAACGGTGAAAACAATGTACACATACATATAATAAATCGACCGTAAATATTAAGATAAGATTAATTGATCGTTTATGAGAGAAGCATAAACATTAATTGAAAATAGGAAAAACATAAATAATACCGACGTTTGAATTTAAATTTGTTACCTGTAGGTGTTTGGCAATTAACTGTGGATTTTAAAAATGTAAATACATTATTCGGCATACAAGATAACTTGACAAAAATTGTTGAATAGTAAAACGTTTTGTTAACGACATTTAACATATATGAACGATAATGATAAATACTATTTCATAAATATTGTTCATAAAAGAAGGCAAACAAATAAAAGATATCACGATTCGAAACAAGATAATTACTTTATAATTCAGCAAGCAATATATTTCTATTACACAAATAATCTTAATGGTTAATGGACCTTTTAGCACAGTAAACGGTTCGACGGGTTTTTCACAAATATTAAATGGTGCTCTGAGATTTTTCACCAGTACGAAGCGACGAGTGAGTAACCCTTACAACGGATTACTCTTCTTCAGGCGGTTGGTGACATGACGATAAAAAATGTAGATAGATTTCGCAAGTAATTGCGAAGGTTTGTTGGCAAATGGTGTGAGCCAGCGATGCTTCTTTATAAAATATTAATATACCGGGTCGCTAGAAAGTAAGCAAACACGCTCTTCCCGCAGAAACGGTAAGAAATAGACAAATAAAATTTGTAGAACTTAAAGTAGGTATTTTTTGCCATGTTTTGAGAAGGTAATTAAAAAGTTGTTTTTTTTCGTACGGCCGCCATTTAAGTTTCTTAAAATGGAACACCTTGTATATGACCCCATATTTGGATAGCGATTTTTAAGTCAAATTCAATAATATAAGGTTGTTATACTTATCTTGAAACGTTTTGGAGATAGTCGTTATTCTTTTGTCAGGGGTTTAACTATTAAACAATATGAAAACACGCTACTTCTGCAAAAAACGGTAAGAGATAGATAAATAAAATTTAAACAGCTTAAAGTAAGCATTTTGTTTTACATGTTTTGCGAAAATAATTAAGATCAAATCTTTAATTGTTTTTCCGTACGGCCGCCATCTTGAATTTCTTAAAGTGGATCATCCTGTATATGACCCCATAGCTCGATAAGGATTTTAAAGGCAAATTCAACAATATAAGGGTTACTATCTTGAAAGGTCTTGGAGATAATAGCTATTTTACATAAGAAAACTTCTTCGGATTTTTCTAAGCCATTCCAGACCTTCTTCAACAGTCCAAGGAGACAAAAATCCCATGGAGGTAAGTTTGAGTTGCATGGTATTGATTCGTTTCTGAAGTGAGTAAGTCATGTGCGATCTGGTAGCTGGTTAATGGCAGAGGTAAGTTTTCCTGGACATTTTTATTCTTGATTTCTCACAGCATATAATTTTCCCAACAAATGATAACCATCTTTCTTTGATTGTGAAAAAACTTGGTGTCTCAATCGCATGCTTGCAGCTCATCTCCTATTAGTATTCCGTAAGTCTCTACACGAAAGCGAAGTTAAGATCTCTTACGATTGCATACTTAGACCCGATGCAGAGATTTATTTCCGCTTCTAGCTAATGAATACTTCCCCACCTGTAGTAGTATATGAATACGTTCGTTAAGTCAATAAATTATTTTTGCCCTTGACACACGCGTCGCACCATACTTTCAGCTTCTATAACCTGAATCATCGTCCGTTAATTTTGTTTAAACGGATTAAATCAAAAAAGTGACGTAGGTGATTTACGTATTTAATCAGTATCTTCTGAGATGAAACCTGAATGGATCTGATAATCTAGCTGATTACGCGACGACATCATTCCTAGTGTTGCTCGCGGCAGTGGATGCGGAAAGCGGATCGTGATGATATAAACCACTAGAACGACAGAGCACCCTAGAAAGCTGCGATGTTATTAGCATTGCCAAGTGGAGGCTCTCCGTGTTATTGTAAAGAGGCGATGATTCTCAGATGTTATTGTTGTGCAAAGCGGCAATTCTTCGATGTTACAGCAGTTTTTCGGTAATCTACAGATTTGGTCAGTGAAGATAACGCTGTTTGTGGGCTGGGGGTGAAACAGCGGCAAATTCGCATTGTGCGATGTTGTGAATAATGGAAGTGAACGGACAATGGAACACGGTAGTCTGATAAGGGAAAGTGAATAGACAATTATATAGACGCGCACGGTTGAAATCAACTATAATCATTTACTAAAATGCTCCTGTGACGTAGGCGTGGAAATTGCACTAAGGGAAACTACGGAAGATCTTGGTAAGAATAAATGTAAGTCATTGGATCTTCCTAATCACAGCACGCAAA
>VTPC01008333.1:49239-62634 GCA_011009095.1 Ignelater luminosus
AGTTTAAACAAAAACTTTGCACGAACTCCTGTTTTAATATTTTAAAACAAAACAATTTTTTATCGTCGTGGGTTAATTTAAAAAAAAGCTGAAGTTAATTCTTATAAGAATTGTTTCTTTTAAATGAGCGGTTAACTCTCCCTAAAAATTCTCCCCGTTTAAATAAATACATTATTTTTGACAGTCTTGCTGATATTAGAAAACCTGTAGGTATACTTAAATTTCTAATGTTTGTCTAGTTAGTAATCGTTTACAATAACAAAGTATGTTCAAGAAAAACCAATACTCAACATATAACAAGCACGTGAAAATCTCACAGAGTCTGAAAAGCAAAGCCGGCGTCTGAAGTAATGATGGCGGATTCTAATGGCATAGTTGACATAACATAGTTAATTATCTGTAATCCTCAGTTTTGGGAATTTCAGTAACAATTTGGAACAACTTGGATGGCGGATCAGCATGTTGATGCTCAACTAGCCTACACTACTGTTACATAAACTAAATTAACATAATCTCAAAGTTTCTGGTAATTTGCCCAGCCGTTTTGCATTTATTGCCGAAACAAAATTAATCTGTCATTAGGTCAGTTTTTGAATTTAACTTAAAGACTACCCATTCATCTCTGATTTAAAGCTATTATCTGAAAACTATCCAATGCAATCAAATGCCAAAAATACGTATTGAGCTTTTCCCAGTTTGCACTAGCTCTACTACCCAAGAAATTTTAAGCCTTAAAGTTCTGGTTCAGGAAAGAGATTTTCCTCGTTTTAGTAGATTGGTTACCTTCTTGACTATTGACTTTAAATCAGTTGAACAGTTTAACTGTAACTGTATTTTCTGTAAGGCATTCCAACACAAACTTCAGTGTATCACTTTAGTCGCCTAGAAAGCTTTGCGTGCCTTTTAACTATCTGGGTATATGTAAAACTATTTATTTACATGATTTCTTTTGAGGTTATTCGAAGAGAGTTATTGTTTTGAGCATTTTGCAAATAGAACATTTTGAAATTGCTTAGTTCGCAATAGGATCAATGGTCATAATATTAACTCTTGGTTTCCCACCTCCTTTAGGTTTTACGTAATTCTAAGAAATTTGTAGTTCAATGTAATCAAAAGTGTGTATTAATCTGTGTAGCTTAGCATCAAAAAATAATACGGGTGTTAGCGAACTTGTTATTTAAGTAAACCCAGTTGCCAAAATGATAACTTTTGTCGACATCTAATTGTTCCTTTATTACGGCAATTGTACAGATTCAGCATCTAACATATGTACTTTCATATTGCATATAGTTCTGCTTAAAAGACTACAGCATATTTACGTAGGAAAAAATATAGTTTCATAACATAGATTCCTGCTTTCGTGTCATCAGACCAGTATACCAAATGGCATAATTGGTTCTAAGTTGTCCCAGATTTTTTCAGGTGCGTGTTACTGAGGGTAGTACAGTCTAAGCTCATGTCAAAGACAGAGTCAGCTATCTTTTTACAAATTGAGCAAGTTGCCCGTTTTCTGGAGTTTTATGCAGGGATCTCGTTTCTGTAACGAAGGAAGATACAACAAGATTCTTTATTGTCACTGTTATTTCCACACAAACCAACCTTTGAATCTTGGCTAGTGTGACCTTGAAATCACAATATCAAGTCTCCAGTATTATGTTTTAGCTGATGTGATCACCCTGGTACCTAACCAATATACCATAAGTCCGAGTTTCTAAGTTTTCAATACATATGTGTTATCGTCGCTAAGATGGTTGACACCATTTTGCTAGTCTGGTAATGTGTTGGTTTTAGGTACTGTTGTTGATTTCTAAAAATTAATTGAGAAACCCTTTGCTTGCCGCCATTTGAATCTGTTCCCTAACTGTAGCTGTGAATTTTTCCTGTACTTTGGTGGTTGTATCATCTAAATCCTTGTTTTCGGAATTTTCACAGCAGTTTGTTTATCAAAAATGGGTTCCACAGCAGTGTAAAGGGTTTTCTCCCCCCTTGGATATTCATATTGTTCTAACTCTAAGCATACACTCTTTAAATCTACAATAGAGTTCCTCGAGGTTACGTTCCCTGATGTATCAAAAACCTTCCAAATCTAGTAAAGACGCTTGTGCTACCACCTCTTTATTTATGGCCTTTACTCTACTAACCTTCTGGTGTAAGATTGTTCCTGTTGAGACTTCAAAATAAGACACCTCGGATTTATCGACCTTAGGGGCTCTGTAAGTGAATTTACCGGGTATGTGAGTAAATATCATCCAACACACTTCTGAAATGTCAATTATTAGGTTTCACGCGTAACAACATGATTATGCAGGAAATAAAGTCTTTTTTTCTTTTTGTTAGGAAGTAGCTATGACTAGGCCCACTCTCTAGGTTTTAACGAGTCCAACAGATACAATATCTATTCTCTGTTTTAGCATCGACGGAAGAATTCGATCAGGACCTGAAAATGTAAAAGGTCCAATTAATAATTTATGTCCCATTTGACTTGGTCATCTGAGATTACAAGTTTTAAAACCTTCCAAAGTGACGTCTTAGCAGCTCCATTATTTTCTCACTCCCTCCATGCCTTTGTGTAGCTCCCTGAAATTTCCAGAGTTATATTGATTTAATGATTTGTTTTTGAGAGCATCTGTTGTAGTCTGTCGCAATCTAGTTCCTCACAGAGCTTTCTCCAAGGATACCCCTTTGTCTTTCCAATGGCAGTCAAGGCTTTTCTATACTCGTTTTACGTTTCTGCTGGTTTTGCCTTGTTAAACGTAGAGAGTTTCTTACTCCACCAGACTGTGCAATTTACAACTCTTTTTATCTAAGGAACTTAAGCTATGGTCTCTTCTAATATCTCTCTACGGCAACTTTAAGACTACATCTCTTCTTGATGTTTATCATTAGTTCTCCAATTAAGGTCTGTTCTTGGCTCCTAATCTGTTCTTCTAGGATTACTGTGTACTACTCCATCTTTCTATAGTTTTGCTATGTCAAGTTAACATATTGTTATTAGGATAAACTTTAGCGAGGTCAAAAACCGTGCTTTCGACAAAACATACTTATCATATTATGTAGTTGACTGCAAAGGTATGTACATCTGCTTATATATGTGCCCAATACATTATTTGTACATAACAGTTTGCAACAATTTGAAATAAGAATTCTAGTCTATATGTGGGTCTTAGGTTATAAGAACAGAGATATTTTGCCATGCCAGAAAATTCCTATGTTCTTAACTAATAACCTAATATACCCTGCATATTTTTTAAGTACTACGTTACAAAAATTACGTGACTGATTTGAATCGCGATATGAGGTATTTAGCAAAATGGCCATACTAATATCATTAAAATATTTCTATAATTAGTAAGTAACGAAATAATTAATCAAAGGAACAGTTTGTGTGTACGAACTAAGTCAAATTAATTTGTACATACTATGGAATTATTTTATTTAAATTAAATTTTAATTTAAATTAAATGATGTGCCATTTTTGTAAACAACAAATTCTCCATTAGCATTTATTTTAAAATACTACCTTTAGTAATTTATTGAACGGTGATGATTCATTAGACACCGTTTGTTTTTAAATAATTATTTCCAGAGGCTTAATCGAAAACAAATAAGTTGAAACCTATTTCAGAATTAAATTTTCCTATTCAAATAGAGCAGTCCTCACAATGTGTAAATAAGGCAATAACAAATCGTACCGTATTTGGCCGAAGTACAAAATGGAATTTAAAATACATAGAGAAAATCCTTCCACTCAAACCAATGGCAGTTTTCAAATCCGCAAAAGTGTATAACACGCTCATAAATACGTTTTCCGTACCGTACACAAAGTAACTTCACATCCTACGTCTATCCTTTTTCTGTAAATTCGTATATTTGTATATAGATAAAGATATTTTACAGAACGAAAATATCCGTACATATATATATAAGCGCAACAAGCTCTACGCGACTTTACCGACAAATAACCGAAACTCATAAAGATTTTACAAAGTCAAACAAATTCCGGTTCGCATGTGGTGAATTCCTACACCAAGTGCCTGGTATTAGGTTCCAGATTATTATCCATGTTAATCCTAGGGGAGTTATAGCCCAGGGTTGGCAACGGATTACACCAAATTAAATATACTGTTACTACTACAGTATTGAAACATCAACCCAACATTGTTTTATTTTTGATGTGCTGTAGGAAAATCCACTTTCCTTTTTGTCGTTTTTTTCTTTACCTTATTATAATTTTGAGAAATATACACAGCACAATTTAATGTACAAAATTTGCACCAAGCAACCGAGACGATGTATCATAAATATATAAAATGAATAAAAATTGTTATGGTTTACAATTTACCCCACCAGTTGCAATATCCACTACAGCGAATGCATTTTATGAGAAAAATAAAAGAATTTGCTTCTGCTTGAATTTTACTTTTATTATCTCGTATTCGAATCTCGACACTTTTTTTTTCTATTTTTTAAAATGAAATTTTATATTTTTATTCAAAGTTTTATTTTAAAACTAATAAGTGTTAGCTCTAGTTTTATAATTCCCTTTTGTTAGATTTAAAATTGGTTTTGAAATTGAACTAGTTCAAGTAATCAAAACAAAACAGTTAGTTGTTTATTTCGATCTGATTTATCTTCTTAATCTGCTGTTGAATAGGATTGAATAGGAAAATTAGAATTTCTGGTAGAGTATTGTTTGTTTTTTCTAAATACAACGCCCGTTTTTCTATATATGTATGTATATCTACTTCTATATACATTCTAATTAAGCAAACATCACATAATAACGAATAGGTAGCCAAATGGGGAGGAGTTTACTCGGAAGTAGGAAACGTTTAGAATGAAAAGGGCGATTTATTATTATTGCAGTAGCGTTAAAACACAGACATGCAATTGCACTTAAAATATGCAGTTTCTTGCTTGAATAACATGAAATCAGTATTAGAGCGTACCCATGTAACAACAATATTGTTAGCAACTGCTTCTAAAGCTCCTCTGAATTGAAACGTACACCAATTATTGTAACTTTGTTTTGCTCGCAAACAAATTAGAATTTGTTTATACGTTGCTGATGGCTTGTATTGATGTTAAAATAAATTGTTTTGTCTGAATTAAATTATTTTTGCCCTTTGTAGTTTTACTTATTTTAAAGAAATTGAGCTTACAGTACTCAACACGTAACATTTGTGTGTTATAGGGAAAAAAAGGTTTGCCTATGCCTATTAAAAAAAAAGGATACCTATTGATTAATAACATTTTGCTGGCACTAAATTTAGCTTTTCTTTACGTCGCCTCCTTTGACATTCAACAACTGAAGTTACCTTTGTTTGCGTGTTTACCCCAGAAGCTTTTTATAGATTGTATGATAATTGAATTTAAGAATGATTATGCAATTTTGCTTGTATTTTAGAACATCGCTTATTGAAGACAATATTTTTATATGAACAACCGCATGTTGATGTAAACAAGTTCATTCAACATCTTATGCAAAGAGGGTTAGATCCTGATCAGGAAAAGCAAGACACATAAATAAAGCTAGGAAAGCTGAACAGTATAATAGAGAATTTTCAGGTAGCGTTTGTAATGTTATTTTAAAATTCGCACTAAATCTGCCCCTGTCTTTCAATTTCGTTCAGATATTTGTTTTTCTGACGCGTAATATTTAAATTATTTCACTCTATAAACGGATGTTTGTTAAAATTCTATTTTAAAGAATGGATAACTTTGTGGTCTCGACTTCTGGGGTCCAGCGGACGTGCCTTTTGCTATTTTTCCAATATCAAGATCCAGACGTAAATAAAAGGTTCCTAGAATCTTAGTCGCGAATGCTGGAGTCATACGGTCTTTGTTAAGTGAGGTTCAGGCTGAAAATTTAAGGAGTGGAATTTTTCATTGCCTCATAAGAATACTAGCATTTTGACCTGTTAGGTCGTGCATCTGGCTTCCCAACCCTACTCCGGTAAGCGCAAGCTGCGTGACAGGAGACGCAGAGAAAATAGGAATTACGTTGGTAGCTGCGTACTCGAATCGACGTGCGGGCATATTTTTTTTTGGCGTTGCCTCTACAAACCCTTAAATGGTTACAAACCTAATTCAAGTTAAGCGATTCTCTTAGTATAAGAAAGAGAGATCGGACTCGAGAAACCCGGGTTTCGTTGGGTCTTTGTCGTGTTATTTACGGAAGAAAATCGGTTTGTTTACCAAAAAGTGATACTTCGAATAGTTGTTATTGTGGGAAGCGGTTCAGCTTCATTTAAAGTTACGCTGGTATTTCCAGGAAATAAAACTTGTAGAAGGTAGAAACGCAACAATTTTGGTCCCTTTGGTGCAACGTTTAACGGTCTGTTGAGAACAGAAACTGCCCGCCCCGTGAAGAATCGAACTGTGTGTATTACACCTTGGAAGCGCCGTGAACCTAATAGATTAAATAAATCAAAAAGCATTTGAGACTCAAAGTGGTTTCAGTTTTAAAGTTTGTGTATAAACACTTGGATTTTGTTTTTATGTTTCTTGTTTAACGTTAATAAAAGTGATTGTTCCTTGCAACCTAAGTTTTCTTGAACATTGGTGAGACCCGGCGATTGTGAAATTTTGCGCCGTATTTCATCTGGATGGGCTGCTGTCGTTGGGAATCAGAGACCTGCACATACCATCTGGAAGAAAGATTTCATTTATACGTAAGAAAGACCTATTTTGTTTTGTTATTTGAGTTTTTAATGGTTGTTTCACTTGGTGAAAGACTAGGAAAACTTTGAATTTGCGAAACATTTCGTACAAAAACTTTGCTTAGACAAGATTAACTTCTCATTCTCTTATAAAATTGTTATGTTTGTGATCAATATTTTTAACTAATTTGTAACAGGAACGTTCCCAGGTAATTTTAGCTGGTGTTTGTTGAATTGTTGCAACATAATTAATACCTTTTGGCTACCGTTTCTTTGTTATTAGATATAAAGTTCATTTGTTGCTACTTAAAAATTTATTGTCAAGATTATCTTGGTTAAATTAATTTAATACTTAAATTTTGATCTTTTGTTTCATAGTTTGAGATTTTCACATAATTTTATCAACTTTGTTCTCCAGTAAAGAAATCAATTCACACTATTTATTGACATTCTTTTGTAGTGTTATTTTTATATTCTTGTTTGTGTGTTTAATTCATTTTTTTATTACTATTGTTTATTAATAAATGCAAGAAAGGTCTTTTATTTGTATTTTGTTTTTTTTGTAAGTGGATCCCTGGTCCAGACGAAGCAGCGTTAATTTTGTTTTTTGTTCCTTTGACTATTAAAAAGCACGGTGGTGCTTATTCTAAATTTCACTTAAAATTTACATACCTTTGTTCAAGAGAAAAGTTAATAGTAATTTGTATTTCTTTTTTTGATTATTTTAAAAGAAGGAAGCCTTCAGAGGACTTCCTCGGCAAAATTATTTAAGACAAATCACGTGTTTATATAGTTTTTATTTTGTGTTGAGTCTCGATTGTGAAACGGTAGAGCGAATTTTAATAAAGCTTCCACGAGGTAAGTTACACACAGAGTGAGGTTTCGTAAGAAACCTATATACAGGGTGTCGGATGCACGAGCAGTAGCGTGACGGACCATCCGAACCCTTCAATCTACGACTGCTGGCGCCCTCTTTTGTGAACATTTATCAGCCTAGTAAGAGTTTTGGAAATCGGTGAGCTTTTCTTTGTGTGTGCTTAGGTAAGTTCATTTGAGAATCCACCCCATCTGCGGCATGAGCTACGGGATTTAACACCAGCCATTGGTCTTGACGGGACTCGTGCATACTTTTGGGCATTTTGTAGTTATAAATTCAACATAAGCGCAAACTTATATGAACATTTGTTAGATCAAATAGACAGGATCCAGGTATGAAACCTTAACACGTTTACGAGAAGAGACATAAAGAAGCAATAAAAAAAGGAATGTGTTCGGACTAGGACGTAGAGTTTGCTAAGAGATAACCATTTAATTGATTTAGCTGATTATTCCAATCATCCAGTAGATGAAGGAGTTAGAACAAGAGTTAAGCTTTTATCTTCATAAGACCTATTTTGCTGATTGTAACTCAACGCACGAAATCTTAAATACTCCAGCGCCACCATTTAGTAGTTTGTTTACGTTTAACAAAGAGAAAACCCAATAAAAAATCTAGAGGCTAAAATCTGAAATTGTATCCCAAGCCTTAGCTTTTAGCTTAAATAACCAGGATAGTCAGCTAATTCAGTGCAACTAAAACTTTCTCCGTCACTCTTTAGATGTGGCTACCGAGAACACTTGCAACCAGGTAGAGATGGAATCTCTTTCTTAAAGGTGTTTTAGTAAATTAATTAACTTGATAGAAAGAGTAGAAAGATTTCGTAGAATTACTACAGAATAGTTCTGTATGTCTGTCCTTCACTTTTTAAAAGAAAGGCAATAATTTGATACAGATCTGTTAGAAACCAAGTGACATCTAGAACGAAATAGTAAAGCATTTAAAGCAGGACTTCTTACCTTACAACTATGATGACGTTTTGTAGAAGAAATCAAACACAGAACATAAAAAAGATAAAGTTGCCTTGTTGTTAGCTGTTTTGGAAAATTTATTTCCCCGTTTATTCTGATCCCGCTATTAAAAAACTGGAATTGAAGAATGCCATGAGAAACTTACAACCTTTTTGTTCTGAAAGACATCTTTGTATAATGTTAGGACTTTAGATGGTTTAAAAAGAACTTGTCATGCAATTGAGTAAAATAACTATTACCATCAAAAATTTTAGCAACTTTTCCATTACATTCCGAATTATTAAAACCAGACTTACCTTACTGTCCAGTCATTAAACAGTAATATCACAAACAGGCTTTAAAGTAGCCATTCGTCCAATAAGGAAATGTTGGAATTACTTAACAAGAAGCCATGTATCTAGAAATTGTACTAAAGCTCCTACTTCTTTGTCATCAATATGATTTTAAAAACGCGTTTATCAAATCTTGTACTTTCTGTTATTTGGAAAAACGGTCAGAATTGTTTAGAAATTAAAGGAATTGCACCTTTTTATTTAAAATATTCCTTTTAATATGAGTCGCCCATTTTTGGCATTGTTAGACCCAGAGCTGAAATAGCGATTGTAGGAAATAAAGAAATATCTCAAATTGCTACTCTGGGTCATTTTGTCCAATTACCATAAAAACTGCTACTGGGACTAATGGCAAAAACCGATCAGTTTTGGGTATGGTTATTCTTTTCTATCATTATTGATCAAATTACCACATATTTAAACCATCTATTCAACATACACAAATCGATATTAGAGAAAGACTTTTGTAAATTGTTTGAAATTTCTTTAATGGTGGGCAAATCTCTATTTTGCAAAGTTTGAAAAGGTCACTTTTTGATGCATAATAACATTATTATTAGCATTTCCGTTTACACTGATGATTGAAATACGAGAGCTGTCCTTTTAGTGTTGCATATGGCTACACTGATCAAACGTCAAGAGTCAAAATTAACTTCAATATTTACTTATCCTAAATCCAAAGTTTTAACAAGATGTGGCAAGTGGTTTAGCCACAGTGAATTTTTAAAGTTGACAAGATGCCCGAAAAAATGGAATTGAGTTGAGAAAATCTTTGCCCAATAATTTTTTATAACTTTCAGAAAGGATTATCTCAACAACGTCTCGTCGAACCGATGTGGACACACCAGTCTAAGCGACCATTCTAGGTCCACCAAGGACAGCAGTCCTTGATGCTACGTGCCAGCTGATCAAGAAGAATCTACGTGTGACATATTGCAAGATTGAGACATTCTTTAGCATTTTAAAACTCTCAATTCAAAAGATCATGCAGGATAAATTGGGTGAGAGACAATTAGTTTCCCGTTGGATCCCGCATCTTTTAACTGAAGAACAATTGGCACCCGAAAAACAGCAAAGAAAGCTCGAAAAACCTATAGAGCGTCGTGAGTGGTGACGAATCATTGATTTATTCTTATGGACCCAAAAATAAATGTTCATCCGCTGTTTAGATGTTTCAAGATAATGGGAATCCAAGAAAAGTTATTTGTTCCCGCAGTGTCCAAAAAAATGGTTGCAATGTTCGTGTCAAAATCAAGTCATGTAGCTCAATTCCTTTCGTAAGTAGTAAGTAATCTCCTGGCCCAGAACGAAGAATCATTCTTCACCAAGATGCTAGTTCACGCACAGCTAGAAAGATAATTGAGTTTTTGGAGCAGTAAAACATTGAATTATTATATCATCCTCCGTTCAGTCCCGACCTAAGTCCGAACGATTTTTTTACGTTTCCAAGGATCAAGAATGCACTATTTGGTTAATAGTTTCAGTCGCCGAAAAAAGAGGTCAATGGCTTCAAAATGGCAATTTCGACTGTCCCAAATAAAGTCTGGAATAACTGCTTTAACAATTGAACAAATGCAAAAGTTTATCAATTTTTTTGGAAGACACTTTGGAAAATAATAAAGCAATTTAAGTCGATCTGCTGTTTGTTTTTATGGCTATGTGCAACACGAAAGAGACAACCCTCGTAAGGGTAAAATATGGTCTTTCCTGATCGATCAGGGGTAGTCTTGTTTAAAATACTAGAGCTTTCAGTGCAGTGTGCTATTGAGGTATATTGCAGCTTAATAGAAAGTCTGCTTATTCCGTGCCCTTCTATAATTTTTGGTCTTTTATTTAATGATTTAGTTATATTTTCTGGACACATAGCATTAGATACTAGATTAGACGCTTCCGTTTTGTAGATAGTTAATAAATAAGTACTGCCTTTCTCTGTTATTTCGCGATTGTTCAGGTGTTTGTTAAAACTCTACGTTGATCTAGAACACTCACAGCTTACTGAAATGTAAAAGTGAGGAGAAAAAGAAAAAATTGTGCATATGTACCTCTTGGTACGTGTAGGATTACTTAATTATTATTCAACAGATGTAATTTTCACTTTTTTAGAGAAAAATATATTCTTTCCAAATAGTTACCAATAATAATTTAGTTTAATACAAATTCAATACCTTTTGCAAGGTTAACAAAGACAGATAATTAAAAAAGATTTCTTTTGATAATTTATTACAATCACCTCTATATTTTGTTTCTTTCCAGTCGCATCTAAGCTACTACAAAATTCTAATTGGCAATATTTTTAATTGGTCTTTTATAAGGTATTCAGGAAAACAAGGCGCAAACTTAAATTTAATATTCTTATTAAAATTTTGTCTTTTCTCATTACATCTTTCTTACAATGGACAGGAGAATTAATGAAAAGCAAGTAAAATGAAACTTAAATGTGTCGCAAGGGTGTCGTAGTTTGTTTCAATTTAAAAAATGAATGAATAATATCTACAAACGCTTTGTCTTTATTTTCTTCTGTATTATTTCCTTGAGAATAAAAGCTTTTGAAAGAATTTGTGACAAATTCGTAAAAATATTAAGAGATACGACTTGAAAGAATCCCACTGGAATGGTATGACAAGAAAAACGGTTACGAGTAACTTTCAAAACAAATTTATTCATAAATGATGTTCTTTGTTATACCCAAAAAAACAATTGAAAATTATTCCGTTGTATGTTTTTATATTAAATATTAACATATTTAAAAAAGATTTTGTAAATCACAAATCAGATTTAAATTTTTTTAGGTAAAAATTCGATTAGAAAAATGCTATAAATTTCCCACAATTGATCGTTCTTGTTTAAATAAACTAGAAGAGGGGAAAACGAAATTTGTATTCAGGTTGTATCGTTTTCATAGAAAGTTTCTTCTGCTTACGTTCAGTATTGCTGCCCTAACTGAATCCAAGTTGAAAACCATCTATAAACCACAAAACTGTCTATCTCGTTTCCTCCAGAGGATTTCTAAAGAGACTGTAAAGTTAGCGCAACTTTCCTCTTATACCATTGCTGGATGAATGAAGTTTTCGTATAGGACTCAGGTGTAAAGCTTTCGGGTTCGACTAGGATTTTCCTTTCCTAAAGATATCTTTCTTGAATATTATGAGAAACATCCAAAAAACCGAATGAGGTATTTTACTTTTCAAAATTAGTAATTACGATACATATTAGCCAACATTTGGTGTTAGCAATTAAAATCAAAAGAAAATGCCAACGTCAACGTTAATAGAACTAACGTGAAATAAGATATTTCTTGCAATTTCCCCTTACATCAAAAAAGGTCTTTGCTCCGGTAACTAAAAACCTTCCTGAAGTTGAACTCGTTAGTATAGGATGCCTTCTGAAAGAAAAATTGATGTACATGATTTTTCCTTTTTATCACTTGTCATAAAAGGGTGAGCTTCCTGAAAATCCTTCTATTATAAAAAAAACATGCTAGAAAATATTTTCGTTTCGGTTTTTCAAATACAAAAATAATTTTGTTGTCGAATTTAGATGTTTCTGTTTGCAAAACTGTCTAATATATAAATTAACCCATTTATTGCCAAAGTATCGAAAACAAAACATTTAAATTTATTTTTTTTTATTTATTTCTATTAATGTTATTGCTTTTTTACAATTACACATTATACAGAAAGGTCTGTAGATTACAAATCTAGCAGAAAAACATTTATGCTTCAATAAATTTATTTCTTGTTAGTTTTTAAAGTGGTACGTTTACGGATGACCCCGCTTTCTTACTTACAAACGGAAGCAATAAATCAATCAGTTATTTGTAAATATTTTTTATAGCAGTACTTCACTCAGAAAGGTCTAGACCAAACATTCCTTGGGCTAAAAATTGTAATTGTTCTTGTTGTGAAATTTCACAGAGCCTAAAAGTTAATGTTTCGTTTTCGATACTTTGGCCGGATATGCGGCTATGTTGTAGTAAAACCATAAAACTTTCAAAAACGTAGAACCTGGGTAAATTATATAGGGTATTCGAGTGCATTTCTTTATTTTTTTCATTGCAAATACATTTTTGAGAGATATAAATCTCGTTTTCACTCTTTTCTGGATATTTTAGAAAAAAATATCATCAGTGACACTTTATACAGTGCTTTTGTGTGTGACTACTACTACAATCAATCTTATAATTAAAGGGGTAGCACCTATATCCATCCGCCCCTTCAATTTTTACCGTAATAGTATAATATTTGTTCATATCAAGAAGTAAGTAAATATTTTTTTTCTTGCTTGTTGCTTATGTAAAAGTTATCGTGAATGTAATTATTCTTGAAAATGTCATGCCTTTCAGCAATGGCTCAAAAATGGAAAATGAAGAGACCTCTTACCATAAAAGAATTAGAAACGATTGTAGAAGATATACAAAACGGCGATGATATAGATGCTGTGTACATACCTCCTGATGTTGATACCCTAACAGATGAAGAAGATTTAGATGACGATGTGGTTTTGGAGAAAGCACCAGTGACGGATGTAGCAGGAACTTCTGAAATTCATGTCGA
>VTPC01008333.1:80955-101255 GCA_011009095.1 Ignelater luminosus
TCTTTATTTTACAGTGCACGGAATTCTACGTTGAGACTTGAAAGCGCACAAAACTCAAGTTTTACATTATTTTCGTGCTGCGGACTATAAGAGAAGGTTGCATACTGCTTCTGTGTTGAGTTTTGCATTTAATCTAATTCTTAGTGACAAAATAATATTCCCAAAGAAATTCTTGAAATTCTAGACGAGGTTCTTGAGCACGAGAGAAATTCATGGAAAGTTAATGTATGGTGGAGCTTAATTCCAAGATCGCATTAATGGGCGTTTTTTCTCTGTGGAGCCGACGGTTACCGGAGTGTTCTATTTCCACACATTGCAAAATTACTTTGCACAATAATCTTTCACCAGGATTTTGATTTTTACATACCTATTTAGGCGAGATTGTTCCGTAGTTGTTTTTTACTCGCCGATTTATTAAACCGTTGTAAAATATGCACATCTTAAAAACCCTGCAAAACTGATTACTCGTTCCATTGTTTTGTAACGACCTATAGCAGTAAATTTTGTAAGTATGGCAGAGAAAATGGTGAACAACAGCTGCAATCTCCAAATCTGACAATTTTACAACTTGTTTTCGATGTCTATCACGCATTCGCAGCTGGCCGGATTGTCTTCTTGGCAGGTCTTTTTGTTAAGAAGATCTAAAAAGAATGGAAAGTGACTTGGAAAGCTTGCCATAGATGAACAAAGAAGAACAGTACAGAAAGAAACACAGATTATGTTCATAGGCAAATCCAGAGTCATAGAAAGCAATAATTTGATAAAGTACTCAGGGTTTGCTATTGAAAGAAGATTTTTATTCATAGATCATTATATAGAGCTTAAATAAAAATGCACGACAAATAGCATAGAGAACAACAATATGGGGAAGAAACTAGGAATTCATGCCTCATATATTTAGGAATGTGCATGTTCAAGGTCAATGTTTATATGCAGAGTAGAAATTTAGGGAGGGAGATGGAAAAACTCGACAGTGATGAGACTCCTACAAGACTTACAATCCAGTTTTTTTACCTTTTCGAAAGTATATAAAACAACCACAACGTAAATGTCAGAGGTGGTAACAAACATCAGACCTTTATGGTTAGACATCATGGTCTGAAACCAAATACACAAAACAAGAATGCAAAAAGTGAAAAGATAGTACTCATAAAAGATCTGTTACATTTCACGAAGAGAAAGGAGGATTATCTTTTAGAAATGCCAGAGACAATGAGTATGTGAGAAAAGGCTTTTGTTTTCAAACTAAGAACAGAAAAAAAACATGAGGAATTGGGTATTACATAAAAGTAATGTAAGTTTGCTAACCTTCTGTTGTCAAGTTAAGAACGTTATTGATCAATCAAAATTAGTAGAATTTATGGTCAACTTTAGAATTTGCCGATCAGATTGCTAGATTTTAAAGTTGACATCGCATTAACTAATAACAACTTTAAAAACATTTAAGTGCTGTGTCTATAAATAAATACAAGTGAGTGCTGATAGCGGGGTTAGTGCAAAGTTCGACGTTGGAGGCTGATGTTTGAGTGTTTTATCTCCGATAATTTTAGAAGAGAGGAGTTGGGAAGGTATTTGCTCGATGGTGGTTACGGTGGAGACTCTTTTTGCTATCCCTACCTTAACCCTATTTTTCCCGGGATTTCTCCCTAATCTTATGAGACATAAAATCATAACATTCATTGTTTGAAAAACAGAAAGGGTACGTACATCACACTGATAAGTTAAATAATGGTTTTTATGTTTTTAGTTAATTATATTTATTATATTTTATGAATAGTGAATTAAATCAAGACATGTTAGCACTTGAGGTAATTATTATTACAGGGAAAGTTTTCAGTGAAAGTTATCCAAACTAGGAAGTATACCTACTACATATTAAAATATTTTTGTTGCAAAATTTGTTTATCAACAAAACACGAAATAAGTTTTAGAAGCTTCCGCTGATACTAGGAATAAAACCTCCTAATCTTTCATTCACCAAACTGTAAACGAAAACATCGTAAGATACGTAGAGCTTACATTAAAATAATCACTCAATAAAATTTAATTTCGGAAATGCTCGTTTTACGGTTGTCTGAGGAAATTCAAAGTAAAATAATTGGAAGGTAGAAGTTTTTATAAAATAAAGTAATTACAAAGTCGAGGGGCTTTTATAATTAATTAGAAATATTAACTAAATGCTGTTCAATTTTAAAACTTTGTAATTTATTTTAAACTTCCATGGTGAAAGTATTACGGAAGGAATTTTCCTAGTTCCAACATATCAGTTTCAGTTAAAATAACGGTTGATTAATTACCTACATCCAATCACAAAACAGATTGCTAGTCACATGTTGCTTTTACGTTGTCGACAACGACTGATGGACATTTTCTTTTCTATTAGGTAAAAGATTAACCGACTCGCAGAAAGAAATCCTTTAGTTTAGTACTACAACGATTTGGATTTTTAAACTTTTCCGATAAAAATGAGAAAAAAGAACAAAAAAAAAACAGAGAAGGGGAAATCCGGATAATAAATTGTTTAATTAAAAAAATAAATACATAAGTAAATTTTAAATTAGTTTCAAGAGTTCTTTTTAATTACCTTTTAATACGTGCAATATGTAATGGGGGGAAATTTAGAATCGTAGCACAAATATAAATTAAAAAGACTTTCATATTTAAAGCTAAATTACAGCTTGTATAATATAATGAATTTATGGGGCTATTAGTCCTTAGTGGAAAAATTACCACCTGCTATCTTTTCCCTCCGTCGTAAATATGAAAAATGCTCTTCGCAAAAGTTGGTTTATGAAATATGCAGACAATCAATCATTTTCTGTTACTAGAACGCTTTACACATATTATTTGTTTTTGTAGTTTGCATACTAGTAAATTAACTTCGTCAAAATAGTTATTTTATACTTAATATTGAAACAAATCAAAATGATTCAGATGATTTTACTTACATACTTACTTTATATGTTGTAACTATTTAGTTCCTAAATCATTTTTTCTATTTAAATGCTGACTCTTTTGAATAGAAACTCGAGAAGGAAAAACATGGAATGCTTTTACAAACTCTAAATTAATTCTAAACCGTATATATGTATTTGTGGTGGAAAGGCTTTTTGAATATAACTCAGGCTCCTATTATTAACAGGAAGTGTTTTATTCTTCCTGTTTGGGTTATTAATGACCAGAGGAAACGTTAAATAGAAAATTGGCCTTAACGAAAATATGGTTTTGAGAACACACTGAATCAAGTGTAGTTTTTAAAGCACCATTAAGCTTCTTTTGAATTCAATGAGATTCTCGTTTAATTTAAGTAAATAAATATAAATTTCCTATTTATTTCCTGCCTTATTGAAGAACTTCGGAGATAAAGTTTGTAAACCTCCTACATTTATTTTTAATTAGATCTAGAGATTTATTGGATTTAAAGTGGAACTGCTGGTTGACATTATAAAAGTCCGATAACAATAATCAAATCTTGCAAAATTGTGCTAAAAAAACACGAAATAAAAAGAATCGCAATGAAACTAACTCGTTATTGAATAAAGAAGCTGCTCTAGGGCAATAAAATGTAACAAAACTATAAATTAAGAGAATAGAATAGTAATGATATTAACAAAGAAGTTACTTTATCTGAGAGTACGAAGTTACAACATTAAAATAAAGCTCGAGTTTGGATCTACAAAAACTTTGGGTTGGAGTAATTTTTTTCTGCCGTTCCCCAAGAGGTTTTAAATTTTCTATGGTTTCAAAAACGTTAAATGCCATTTCTCGTTAGAAAGAAAAAGAAACTCCTTTATTTGTTTTTTATAAATCCAGGTATATACAGAAAAATTCAGAATACTTAAAACTAAACGACGACGGTATGTGACAGTGACAAAAATCTATTTTTTTTTGGGAGAACTCCCTGAATATTTTACTATTTTCTTTCTCTTGATTCAGCACCAATTGAGAAATTTGATAACATATCACAACAAATAAATATAGATCCACATGGTGCAATCATCAATAAATAGAAACACAGGTTGTGTCACTCATTTAGAAGAAACTGAGTGAAAATATGTTTCACGTTTCTTGATCTAGATAAAGTCTTAATTGTGATTTCTAAAGAAAAGAGATGAATTGCACCACTACAGAGTTTGAAAATCAATTATTTATTATACCAGGACAGTTCGGTAAATTTAACAACGTTTTACAAGAAAACATTAAGTATAACTACTACTGTTTAGCTTAGATAAATATACAGGGTGTTCTATTTAAAATAATGTAAGTTTTGTGTATCAATCTTTTATGCATAATGCATAATACCTAGTAGGTACAGCAAATTAATAATTATTCTGTGTAACTTTTTCCAGAACTTTGTTTTTGGCTTTTGTAAGAACAACTAGGCTGTATTCTAATTACAAAACTTTAAGACAGTTCCTACATTGGAAGAAATTAAAATTTAAGTTGCTTTCCAATTGTTAAAACGAACTAGTGACCGTCTTAGAGGTAAACTCGTTCTCAGCTCGAAATGGAAAGAGTGATCGCTGGATAACAGTGTCTTCGTCGCATTGAGTTGTTTTTTACTATCCCTGCAGTACGTGGTGCCCTTCGTTTACAAATTTAGAGTGAACACAAATCCGTTTAACATCATTTCTATTTTCAAACTAAATACGTACTAAATTAAATTTAAATTATTGCAAACAGAACCAAAAATGTACATCTTCAGTAGACTTGTGCGTCATTTTGTACTTATGCCGGTTTGGCATTAAAATTTAATATCAACTCTGCTATTTCTTTGAGATTTTCTAAAATTTATATGGTTTTAGCAGCAACTTTCACTAAAGAATTCGAGATTACCATTGAATAATCGTTATAGCCAGTTTCAGTATCAACTTATCAAGAAAA
The DNA here is from genome assembly GCA_011009095.1 of Ignelater luminosus. Classification (NCBI taxonomy): domain Eukaryota; kingdom Metazoa; phylum Arthropoda; class Insecta; order Coleoptera; family Elateridae; genus Ignelater; species Ignelater luminosus. The sequence goes on from VTPC01008333.1 coordinate 85,840, forward strand.
TCAAACATCAGTTCGTGATCAGGACAAATGGAATAATCAACCAAAGTAAAACTGATTCTGAATTGATTGCTGTTCACTTACATTTGTAAATGGAGGAAACTTCAAGGCAAGTTTATTTAGATAGGCAACCCTTTTCAAAATGTTAACATTCCATAGCCATTTGTTAAGTAATAGAAAAACGTTTTTTTAAGATCCTACAAGGCCCATTACAGCAGTGTTGAAGCTTTTAGATTTTAGTCTTCTATGCATCGCACAGAGTGGGATTGAAGATGAGAGTCTTATCGTTTTAACAAAAATCAAATTCTTCCTGTCTTGACCTCTGGACATACTACTAGTTTGTATTGTGTTTCCAGATTCCATGCCTGGCCAAAATTCCAAAAAGAAGTGAGAAATTTGCAACACAAAACTAATCTAACATGCCAAATTTGAATTGCAGTTCTCATTTCCCGATCAAACATTAGACAGGAAGCAGTATAGTCGAATCCAAGATTCTTGGTGGTTCTTACAGCTGACAGCCTCACTAGCCAAGTAATATGAATATATTGAATCAACAGCCCAAATTGGGATTTGAGGTCTCAATTCTTGCATTCCACCATATTGTTTCGTGAATAAAAGGCAGGAACGATTTTATCATTAATATTCGGGCAGGGTTAGTCTTATCTTATAAATTATTACTTCATTCGCTAAAATGCGAGCATTGCCAGTTCAAACAACTGTTGGTTTTGTTTTAGTATTTTCAATGATGAACATGAATTTTTTTGAATGTAATAGTTTTGAGTAAAAGATCAAAGAAACTGATTGAATGCTAGACAATTCTTATCAAATTTCATATTTCACATTTCGATTTTTGTTTCGAAAAACGGTATCTATAAGTTTTCTACCGAACTTCGGTGACAAGACTGTTAAAAAAATGTTTGCCAGTAGAATTATACATACATGAACTTTACAGTGTACACAGACGTGAATATGAACGATAGAGCGGTAGATAATGCAGTTCCTACAGATACCCAACTGATTACACGAATTGATACACATTTATGTAGTAACCAAAATGCTAGATAACTTGAAGTATTTTTTCCTGAACTTCTAAACGCACCTCTACGCCCGTATCAAACGTAGTGATTTCTGATACAGTTTTAGTGTTAAAAGGGGCCACTAGTGCCCAAAAGTAATACTTTTGCAAACTACTGCTCAGCTATATTTCTTTTGGACACTAGTGCTTTTGACATTAAAGAATGTATCAAAACAATTTTTTAGATATAGATGTAGAAAAAAAATAGCGGCAGAAAAGCAATCGTTAGACCGAGTTGCCGACTTTCCCATTCGTGCAAAGAAATTTCTCTTTGGCTCTTGCTACATAATGCTGTATTAGAAATATCTCAGACTTTTATGTTTTCAAATTCAATAGTGCAAAAAATCTCGAAAATTGAAGAAAGTCGAGTTTGTTTTGTTTTTCAAACTTTTCCTGGATTCTGTTATATTGCAGTTACCGACCTTATAGCGTAATATACTGTTATGTTAAATTGATATACTTTACCACTGCAGTTCTGGATTAATAAAAGTCTTAAAACTGGAATTTTTTGTTGTCCATTTCAGTTAGTATCTGAGGCAAATTCATCAGAAGGTATACCGACAAAATGGCTAAACATGGAGGTTAATACCTAGCAAAAGGTAACTCTATCTCGAAAATAAACCAGGAATGAATGCAGCAGGCTTTTTCTTTACGAAATTATTTTTCCTATTTTACTCCTTTTAATTAAGGGCAATCAGCGTTAGACAGTAAGGTAATGTTATTACTAGGGCTCGGATATTTAAGCCATAAAAGTGACTAAATATGCAAGCAGAAATAACCTTACATACATGAAAATATGACCAATAAAATCCAAAATATGATCTAAAAACATTACTCCTATTAAATATCACTATTATACATTAAAAACTGTAAAAAAGTAACACACACTTGTCCTCGTACTTCTATTGTTTGAGCTTGTTTTGCTTATTGATCTATTTTGACTGCATTGTACCGAATGACGATGTGTTTCTTGAGTCTATCAGATGAAGATGATGGCCGATTGTCACTAAGTATCGCTTAGTAACTGGAGAAGCAGGACATTATAGGAGCATATTAAATAAAGTTTTCTTTTTACATTTTCATGATTTTTCCACCTGCCTGTTCAATATTGAGTTCCACATTCCTGACAATTGCCAGAGAGTCTTTGATGTCGAAATCAACACCTTCTAACCTAGTAATCGCATTTGATATACCGCCAAAGTTAGATTTAATGTATGCCAGCCTTCTTGATAGGCTACTAGAAAACAGCTTCTGCACTGTCTTGACAAAAGCTGCATCATCTTTACTGAAACCATTCAAAATGTCTTTGATGACTGAATAGCTTGCACAATAATATACAACAGCATCAAACTAATGTTCCCCACCTGGTAATGACCAGTAATGAGCTAAATTTTTGAATATGTCAACCCTCGGTGGAGCTTCTACAAAGATCTTTTTTTACATTACATCAGGAAGATTCTCACTTTCTTCAGTTAACTTATGAGCAAGACACGTCACCTGTATCATTTCATTCATTCAATTCATACCTTTAGCAACATTTACCATGTATGGCTCAGCATCGGTTATGAAAAGAAGAATGTTGTCCTACAACAGCTTCATAGCATTATCAAAAAAAATTGTGATATTTGAATAATCAGCTCGTTTCAAGATTTCAGTTGTCAGTAGGAAAGTTTTACCGGTGCGATCATAATTATATTGGCTACATATCTTCCTTCGACTTCTTTATCAATAGATACCCATATCTTGTTATCGGCTGCACTATCCCGTTTGAGGTGTTAATTGGGCTATTGCCACACTTTGTTGTGATATTTTGTGGCGACGTTTCGGAAATTCACTTTGTGTTCGCTCTGAGAAGGGTGGTTTGGTTTTATTTATTTTGCATTTCTAATTTGATTACTACGCTGGGTGCCTGAACCACTGAGCTGCTGGGACGGTCTACTTATGTAGTTTTATAAGTTCTATATAAGTTGCATTTCCGTAGCTGGATGCGCTCTAGGTTACTGTACATGTTGCACAGTAGGGGTTTCGGCCGTTTGTTGGTGGTTGCACCGTAGTCCTTCGCGCAGTATTGGCATCCATATGGGTTCTATTTCTAAGCTAGCTGGGCTTATCGGTTCTTTGGCTAGCGCTATGAAGTGGTCTCTTTCAGTTTTGTACGAGTTCTGTATTCCCCTTTGGTCAATATTTGTGCATTATCCCATTGGATGCCAGGGTCTTCACCTCATACGTGTTTTGCAATTCTCGATTTTGATATCGGTTTCTCCCTTCTTGATGTTATTTATTCTCCTAACAAACAGATAGGTAGTTTTTGCGTAATGTTGTTTTCGTGGCAATAGTTTTGTTAGTAAATTCTTCCATGAGATTCTTGAAGTGAGGATTATCTACTTTGTTTAGCGAAATGTTAGCATTCACCATCATTTTACACAATTCATTTGAAAATTCCGACGTTTTATTTGTAGCTATCGACACTGATGTGCTCTCGAAGATTAGACGTTGTCTCTCCTTGTTGACTGAACGGCGAAATTTTAGAAAGAGTTACAAAGATTTTCAATTTTGTGTTCTTAACAAAAATATTTTTTACGAAATATAACTAAAATATGACCTTTTCGGGAAAAGTGCTTAAAATATGCCCTTACATGCCAAATATGACTTTATATTATCAATAAAAACCACTTAATATTGTATAGAAAAGCTTAATTCGCACTAAAAATGTGTTCGGCATCAAAATAGACGTAAACAAAAATAAATGACATGTCATAAACATCCGAGCCCTAGTTATTACATAAGAGCACCAAAGTGTATAGGAAGAAAGAAACACTTATGATATGGAAGAAACAAACGGCCCTATCATTTCTGAAATTTTAAATCTAAAAATCATTTTTTTTTATTTTTTACGGTGGGATACGTCTTTTTCCAATGAAATGCATTATTTATAGACCAAGCGGTGACCGTAGTTTACCCTACGTCATCATCATTCACTGGTTAGGTTTGGAGTAGAAACAATTTCCGGTTGTTTTATTACGTCATAAGATGCATGGTATAGAGGAATATGTCAGCTATAGTTTAACGTTTCTTTCGTGTTCCTATTTGATTGCATAACGTAAATAAACAGCGTAACTAGACTACCAGAAATTGTACCGGAAGCACCCTATTTACCTACAACCTGGCGCCGGCAAGTCAATTTTAGGCACATCACACTTTTTATCAATACGTCTACCGTACTATTTTCATTACAAACACAATTTTTTCTTGTACTCGATGATATTATGCTTACGGAAATCATTTGTCAAAAGTTAATATAAAAAATATAAGTACTTCTTATACCCATGAAATAACCTTTTGGATTTATTCATGTACAACAGTTTATTTTGAGTACAGATTTTTCCTATTTAAGCTCAAATTACTTTGGGAAAATTATTTATTCTTAAAGTTTTCTTATTACTTAAAATATGTGCCTTTAATGACGAATTTGATAACAAAAGTTTATAAAATGAAAGTTCATGTAAAAAGTTTCGCGTTAGTTTCTCACATTACAAGATATTGGAAAAACACCTGAATACTCTACATTTAGCAAATTTATTTAACATAGGGAATTTTACTTTGTTACACAACAAGATCAAAATATTGTATTTCGTTTATACCTATTTCTTTTTCAGATCAATTTCCTTTGTTTTATGGTTATGTAACTTAGAATAATTGAATTAATGTCAAATTCTTAATAAAATCATTAATACAAAGTATTTTATTTCAAGTTTGTTGTATAAAATATCGGTTAACACAATTATGGTAGTTGAAATATTGTATTTTCGTATGAGTATATATTAGTATAGATCTTATTTTTGTACCTATCAAAGACTTGGATATGTTGAATAAACACGTCACTCTCAAACTAAAATATTTTTGACTCGCTTTTCCACAGTAACTTGAGCTACAAGGGTATACTGAGGGCTACCGCGGTGGAATCTCTTTGAGTACATTTACTATTTCCTTATGCAATTCTCAAATTTCCTTTGCATTGGAATTCGTTCACTTTTATCTTGAAAACGGTGCGTTGTCAAAAAGAAATGAAAGTTACAAAATCAGTTTGCCTTTTTTATTTAACCCGATAAAAGCATCCTGTATATAGAATTAAAACAGTATTGCTAATAATAATGGGAGGACATAGAAATGAACTACATGATAAATGCTTCTCGACAACAGCTGGTTTGGGGAACTGGAAATGTTTGTGATTTTTTGACTAGTTATGAAACAAATGAAACCCCAGAAAATACTGGAACGTTTTAAAATTGTAGACATTCTGAACAAATAATTTTTCTGTTTTAAGATTAACGTATCAATACAGACAATGTTGAATAACACACAACGTATTTTACTTTCTTCTGGCTTTTCCAATTCAATAGTCTACCGAGGACACATGAGGTTAATATTGCACGCCGCTTCTAGTGCATTGTTCACATTGAATTATCAGAAACTTCAAGTGAAACAATCATCAGTTCAACAAATAAGAAATTACCGCAAACAGGTAAATAACTGGAAGTAATTTAATGTTTAAGATGTAATGTCTGCTTCCTCATAGAGGAGAACAAGCTGCAGAAGACTTTTCTTGCAGATTTGTAGTAAACTCTAATTTAAGAACATAATTTATCAGCAGCTTTAGTTGCCTTATTGAAACACCTAAATATATGTAAAATGTTTCAATAGCCTGTACCAGAAAAATGTAGTTTTATGTGTAAAATTTCAAGAAATATAATAATGTAACGTTTTTAATAAAACGTTTATTTATTTTTAATATTTATTTGAACTAATATTTCTATTTATTTTCACTAAATTTACTGATTTATTTATTTCCATATGTACAGAATAATTTATTTATATTACCAATTACACATTTATTTATCCCCGAGCACAACTCGTTGCATAACTGGCCTCTCCATGTTCGTTTGCCTTTATATATCTTCTCCTTGTTTCTCTTGATGTACCTAAAAGTTTCGCGCCTTCTCTCGTATATTCGGCGGTCGCGTCAAAAGTTCGAGAGTTCTCTGGTATATTCAATGCACTTATTGGTGGCGCGTTACAATAAGAATTATACAGCCGATGGTCTGTAGTTTTTAAGATTATTTACAACTGCACAACGTCTTTCACAAATTTGTTTTTAATGATTGGTTATATTGCAATCGTCGAACAAGAAGCTCGTTGATTATACTACCAATGCTAGAGAACTCAGAGCAAGATTTGAATTATAACAAAATTGCCAGGTACAAGTCTCTATAATATTAAAAAGAAATATTATAATATGCAGGGTGTTTTGATTTAGAAAAAAAAAACATTTCGTATAAAAAGGACGTTTTGGCTGAAGTTAGTACCTTTTAATTGTTGTTATCACTTCATATTATAAATCGATTTATCACTATCTACTCGTAAATGTATGACTATTACGAGGGTGGTCTGAAAAGTTTCCGACCTAACAAAGATACAAGACATTTTTTCTGAAAATTTTTTTTATTTTTCAACATAGTCTCCTTGTAACTCTACACACTTCTCCCAGAGATGCTCCCATCTCTGTAACCCGTCCAAATAGTACTCGGCATTTTTCTCTGCAAAATAATTGTTCACGAAGGTGATTGCCTCTTCATTTGACGAAAATCTTTGTCCCCCGAGCGCAATTTTTAGATGAGGGAACAAAAAGAAGTGGCTTGGGGCTAGATCTGGTTAGTAAGGCGGATGGTCAAGCAGTTCAAACCGTAATTCGTGAATTTTCGCCATGGCAACCACTGAGGTGTGAGACGGTGCGTTGTCTTGGTGAAACAGGATTTTCTTTTTCTGCAAATGTGGCCGTTTTTTCGCAAGTTCTGCCTTCAGCTTGTCAAGTAATGATGCATAGTATGCTCCTGTAATGGTTTTTCCTTTTTCAAGATAATCGATTAAAATAACTCCATGACTATCCCAAAAAACAGTCGCCATCACTTTTCCAGCCGAAAAAACAGTTTTTGCTTTTTTTGGAGCCGATTCCCCCTTTGCAGTCCATTGTTTGGACTGTATTTTTGTTTTGGGCGTATAATGGTGTATCCAAGTTTCATCTACAGTAATTAATCGGCGCCAAAACTGGGATTTATTTCGCCTAAACGGCGCCAAAAGAGCGTTGGAAATATTCATTTGAACACGTTTTTGGTCTTTCTTTCTCATGCCTAAATGTTGATTTAATATGTGACAAACACGTTCTTTTGACATGTTCATAACCTCTGCTATCTCTCTCACTTTAATTCGGCCGTCGTCGTCTAGCACCATTTGGTGAACTTTGGCGATGTTTTCGTCGGTAGTTGCAGTTTTTGGACGTCCCGAACGTTCATCGTCTCCTAAGCTCTTACGGCCACGTTTAAATTCAGCAGCCCAAAATTCCACTGTGGTAAATGATGGTGCAGAGTCCTCATACACAGAATCCAACTCATCTTTTATTTGCGAAGGCGTATTGCCTTTCAAAACAAATCTTTAATGACAGCTCGATACTCGATTTTGTCCATTTTCACAAAAAAACTCACATCAACTCACTCAAACGACTGTTACATAAAAACTGTGTGTCCAAAATGGCTGAATCTTTGGTGAGTAACTGTCAATAGATGAACAACAAAATTCTGTAGCTTTCATTTACGAGTGCTGCCATCGTCACGTTGAGGTCGGAAGCTTTTCAGACCACCTTCGTATTTCTACAATTTAATCAAAGGGGCATTACCATGACACGTATACAGTGACTATATATAGAATGAATTTCAAATTTTATTATACACAATAAACGACTTTTCATAAAGTAATGTTCGGAAAGATATATAAATATAAATCATATTAATAAATAATAGCAAAAGGTCATTCAATGAAATCACAAATGCAAAAAGACTACAATATTTTAAAATATCTGGAGTTCCTTTTTATTAATGGAATGGCACAATGGTGTTCTCACGTGTCCGCTTCATTGTTTCAGTCAGAATTGTGATATAAAATGAATAAAACTAGAACCAGGTTTAACGTTTGTTGAAAGATAGAAATAACTGATCAATTTTGCTGAAACCGTGTTCTGACATTCATTTCTTATTCAGTTTCTATGAATCAGCTAAAATGCTTCATAGAAATTGACGTGTAAGAACCCGCTTTTAGGACTAAAGTTTATGATCGAAATATTGTAAAATCAAGTTTTTAAATTTATTATACAAAGGTTTCTGTTAAATCTAACGACATTTTACAAGCAATAATTAAGTAACATTGTTAGATCTAGAAAGGTCAGAAATAAATGATGAACAAGAAAATACCGAAATAGTTTCTAGAGTTCCATTCTTTTTGAGACACACCCTTAAATGCAATTTCTTTTAACTTTTTTACTGCATAGATAAGCTTATATTTACGAGATCCATACTAAAGGAAATTTTCTCGTTAGAAAGTAATGTTCACGACTCAATACTTTATTCACTAAGGAAGCTTTAAGATTTAACTTTAGTTTAGAAAGCTTTTCTACAAAATATAAAACTTTCATAATAGTACCTATAATATACTTTCAGTAGCAAATATCTCTCAAAATATGAGATTTTGATTCAAATATGGATTTCCTTGAAAAATAGAAGCTTAACATAAGGGAAAATGTAAAAAAAGTTAAAGATTGGACTAAGGTATCATCTAAAGGAAATTTTGCGTTTTTTCGATAAATCTACATGTAGTCAAAATATAGTGCCTGAATGATCAATAGGTCTGCCTTGCTTCTACGTATTTTACTAATAAAAATTATTTGTAACATATTTACAAATTCTAAAGGGGCCTCTTAAGAAAAATCCGTAGTACAAATAATTCAGATGACAACTGGAAATTTACAGTTAAAAAATTTTTTCATTTGTTCTTCAGGGCTTTCGTAAAAAAGAAGTGACAACCTACAAGAAAAATTAAATATAACATAAAAGCATGTTGATTTCTGAAAATTAGGTTTTATGTGTTGGTACTAAGAATTCGATTAGGGGGCATTTGTGTATTTTAAACTTAAATATTTTTTGTATTTTTGCCTACGCTATGGTCCAATTATGTAATCTTCAAACTCATATTTGTGAATGTAACTAGCATGTTAGTTATTACATACTTTACTGTATTTTAAGTAAATAAATAAAGAGGACAGTGCGCGACCTGGTGCCTTGAAGGTCTCACGCGAGTGGTTACATGCGGTCTATTTCGGGAACTACCCCGTTTACGTCTGCAATTTTGTATGGTTTCCTGGTCTATGAGAGCAAACAATTATTTAGACTTACATCAGTAGTACTTTGTAAACCTCTGCGTAGATAGTATGGCCGGTAGTAGTAAACGACCGCTAATCAATGGGTTGAAAATGATAGTAGTAGGGTATCTAACGGCGATAATTTCCTTAGTAAATTTTTTCTTCCTTTTGATATATTTATGCTAGGGTATGGTTTTTTAGAGAAGGGTGAAATTTCATTTCATCTCGAACACAAATCTTTGATGACTGGGTAATTAAAATGATAACTAAAAATACAAATATACACATTCAAGCAAAGGTGTTACCTAACTATAAAAGAAGCATGGATGTAAAATTAATGACAAAAATGAGGAAGATGTAGCTGAATGATTCTTTTATGCGGCTATGAGTTATCAAAGATTTTTGTCTCTTCTTCGTTGTATTCAATTTGGCGATGTAGAATACCGAGAAAAACGTCTTGTAATCGATAGGCCAATTTCAATCCAAGAGGTATTTGATAATATTGCTCGTAAGTTCGCAAGTTTTTTTCTGCTTCTTAATACGTGACCATTGACAAACAATTAGTGACCTTTCGTGGATATTGCAGATTTCGTCAATATATTCCATCCAGACCAAACCGTTAAGGAATAAAGCTTCTTGTCATGTCTGATGCAAGAGATTTGTACAATTACAAATGGAGGTTTACTTGGGCAAACACCCGGAAGGTTCGGACAGGGTCAATAATAAGCGAGAAAAGGCCTGTTGATAAATTTGGTAGAAACATAACTACAGATACTTTGTACACAAATATTTTCCTGACAAACCGTTTATTGTAAACAAAATTAAAAAAGAAGTTTCATCTGGCTTTATGCCAAAGTAAAGAGCATTCTATTTAGATTTACCAAATGGACAACTTTGATATCCTATGTACCTAGAAAATCTTCTGCTATTATTAACAATGTATCATGATGCTGCGATAGACAATAAAAGTAACGACAAACAGAAATCTGAGATACGTTTTATAACAAGTCAAAAGGAGAAGTGGACACAACTGACAAATTGTGTACTACATATAACGCACAGTAAAGAAGAAGGAGGTAGCCATTGGCGTTCTTTTTCCGTCTGATAAATATTTGCACGCTAAATGCATATATCATTTGTGACCATAATAATCCTGATGCTTGACTGGTTCCTAGGAATTTTCCCACACGATTAGGCAAAAAGCTAGTAAAACAATATCAGTTAGATTGTTTGGAGATTCCAACAATTTCAGTACCACAGCTGAAAGAAGCACCTACCACAGGTTCAAGAAAACGGTGTCACATGTGTTCTCGATTGGAAACTCGATAATTCAAAAAAAAACATGTGTACGTTGCAAGAACAATATTCTTTCAGAACATGCAAAAAAAGCTATGCTTAGAATGTTATAGTAATAAGTCAAGTTTCTTAGGTTATAAGTTTTACCATTTCATGTTTAATTGAAAAGAAGGTACTTCTAATACCTTATAAAAAATATTTCTTGTAGTATAAATACACGTATCAAAGTCTCCCGGAATGCATACTATGGGTTAGTCGAAATTAAAACAAAAAATATGGTGACTTGGGTCACCCCTAATAAGCGAGTACTTAAGGATTAAATACACTTCCACGCGTAGGTACCCGAATATAAACTACAGATTTAGAAAAATGACACAATCGATTAAATAAAGAGAGTTGTAACGGGAAAAAGCTGAAAAAGAAGCCTAGTGCCCGTTACAGATATCAGAAGATGTTCAATCCCGTAGCTCAAGTCAGAGATGGGTGTGGTTCAACTTAAACTTACCTTTAAAACAAAGGAAAAAGCTTACACACTTACAATATCTCTCAGTGTAACTTAAAAATGGTAAAACCTAAGGGAGCCAGAAGCTGGAAATCCAAAACACTATGGCAACCCGCGCAGCTCCTCGCAGGTTAACACCCTGCATATAAGCACCTCCGGAAATATCACCCTCTATAGATGTACCTTGAATATTAACTCCCTATGTATAGGTACACAGAAATACAACACCCCGTACATTTACATCAACAAAAGGGTGTGTATAATTTTGGACGTATACGTATTAGAGCGCTTTCCAAACAAACTTACCCGGGGAAGGCTATTAATTATTAAAAAACAGCACCCCTTATAGCTCAGTTAAAGGTTCAATAACAAATTTAATAGATATATTAATTAGTCAACACACGTCGTGGTCCTTGTCTGCTTGGAATCATCCACCTAGAGGAACATATGAACAAATGATCTCTCTTTTCTTATAAAGTAGTAATAAAACAAAACAAAGACACAATAAAACAATGCGAAAATTATACAATAATAACAGTTTATTCACTTCATAGCAAGATATTTGGACAAAACAGAGTAAACATCAAAATAACAAATAAAATTGTAACTTTTACTTAAAAACAAATTAATGTAAATCACAAATAAAAAAAAACGATTACGTTAACGAATGATTTTTACTTAATAAAATGAATTGAAATGGTCAGCAACATTTATTAATAAAACACAAAGACTAATTAAGATATCTAACCACAAATAAGAATAATTATTTCATGAACTGACGGCAAGATTTTTACTTAAATCTTTACAATTTAAAAAAATTTTAAACTTAAATTATTAAAAGTTTAATTGTACAGGGTGTCTCGTGACCATTTGTTATATGGAAAATGCTATCGCCTATAACTCCTTTACTATTGAGTTTCGGACATACATACGAGGTGTGTGAGAAAAGTAATGAGACTGGCAACACTGCGGGAGATCTGGCAACGTTGTGTCTACCGACCTGTGCTAAACCGGTTTGTTTATCGCTTCCACTTCCTCAGTCCGAGTTACAACTCCGTACAGCTAACACATTATTTTTGACAGCGCCATTAGTGAAGTTGTGTTTTTGTTGTGTGTTACAGAAATGGAGCATCGGAATTTAGAGCAACGTTGCGTAATAAAGTTTTGTGTTAAACTTGGTGAATCCGCGAGTGTGACTTTTGAAAAGTTGAAACAGGTCTATGGGGAACAGTGCTAATCAAGAGCACAAGTTTTCCGCTGGCACAAATCATTTTTGGACGGCCGAGAACACGTTGAAGATGAACCTCGCTCAGGGAGACTTTCAACTTCAAAAACTGACAAAAACGTTGAACGTGTGAGGGTTCTTGTGAAATCAGACCGCCGTTTAACAATAAGGATGAACAGTTAAATTTAAACACTTTCACCGTGCATCAAATTTTGACAGACAACATGACAATTCTCCGTGTCACACAGCAATTTCCATCAGTGAATTTTTGACCTCAAAACGCATTACTGTTGTTCCTCATTCCCCCTATTCACCTGATTTGAGTCCTTGTGACTTTTTCCTTTTCCCGAAATTGAAACATGTCCTAAAAGGACGTCATTTTGGAACCCTGGAGAACATTCAAAAGACTGTGACCGACCAGTTAAAAGCCATACCAGTCGAAGACTTCTAGCGCTGCTACCAAGAGTGGGAACAACGACTCCGTCGGTGTATAGCTGCCCAAGGGAACTACTTTGAAAGGGATAACATTGTTGTTTGAAAAAAATAAAAACTTTGGTTAGTATGAAATCAGCCTCATTACTTTTCTCACATACCTCGTATATTAGATATTTTCGACTTCAAATTACCTAAGGAAATTTTGTCTGACTTCACGACAGAAAAATCGTTCCAAAACGCACCAACAAATTGGTAATTTGAGACTTAACAGGCTTTGAACGAAAGTATTATTGTTGATCGAAATAAACAATTCATGTGAAATAAAATAAAATGATTTAATTATATAATAAATAATTTAAGCAGAAGCCGGATGAGTAAGCAGCATTTTGTTAAAGTAACATTACATAGTAGATGCCAATGGAGCCGATAAACGATAAAACTTTCCTTAGTTTCAACTCTGATCTAGAAACAGTCTTTTATATTTCTTTTTTTTGCGAAAAGCCTTTCCGTAAACGAAAATCTCAGTTTACAATTTTACAATATATGCGAGATTGTGGCAAAATAAGACCAAGAGAAAAAACCTCATAATGTGAAGCACCTAACCTTTTTCTCTGGTAATTATCAGAGCAATTATAATTGCTCTTGAACAAGACAGAAATTATGTTGTGTGATTTATTGTGTTTTCTTCAAACACCCATTTGGAATGTGTTTTTATGACTGGTTTAACATTGTAAAATTGGCCAAGAAAAAAGAAGAACCTTATAAAGTGAATTTACCCAGTTTCAATGATTTTAGAGGTTATGTTTAATTGTCGGACTGATGACGAAGTGGTTTTCAATGGGAACAACATAAGGTCAAACAAATTTGAAAGTACATACCACGTACACTAATTTATAAAAATTAACACTGCACTGAAAGAAAAATTCGAATGAGCTGAAAAGAAAACCAGGATGTCCTTCGTTGTCACAGAATGAAATTAGAAACGATACCACAATACCGCCTCTTTATACAGGTCCTCCTCTTAAAGATAGTTTACAAAAAATACAAAAATCTGCAGGAACTATAAACCAAATTTGAAATGTTTAAACATTCCTTGAGTTCCTAAATCTATTAATACGCGCATATGTTGTTATGAAGCCCTTGGTAGGATTTCATGAAGTTGAGACTAATGATACTTAACATTAATTCGAAGTAAACAAAACCATAGACCTGATAATGATAATATAGTAGGATGCCGCAAAATCATTTAAAGTCCTTACATTGTTTGTAAAAATAAAATAATTGCTTTAGATTGTTTGTCAAAAAGCTCTTTTATCTTCTGCATTCTACAAAGCAGGTGAAAAACAAATTAAAGGCAAGAATAAAATAAAGCTGTTATTATTATAATATCCATTTCTTAATAAAATGCCTTTTCTCTAAGGTTTTCATGATTTACTTTGATGTTTTTGAGAAACCAAACAGCTCCTTGTAATAAATTTTAAAGGAAATGTAGTACTTAATTAATTTGTTTTGCAATACAATAAAAAAAGTAAAAGGCCTATAAACACTTTTTGCGGAGAGAATGGAAACAGTCATAATTTTTGCTAACTTAAAATGTGTTAGAACAACTACTTTTTCTACTCGTTATTAATTAAAGCGCCAAGTCCAAAGTAGAAAGCTCGAGGTCAGTTTTAATACGGGTTAAATTTAATTATACATCAAGAGTCGAATAAAATATGTAGGGTAGTATCTGCGCATTAAGACTCAAAGCAATGTCGTGTAATCCCTGTGTCTAATTACGTCTTCTTTCGTGTAAGAAAAAGAATGTATTTTGCAAAAGAATATATAAAAGATGCGTTGCTTTTGATGGTTTATTCGTGTAAATTAATTTATTTTCTTCGTTCTGAAATTATTCTCAGGTTTTAAATTTTCTTTCTTAAATTTCGCATTTATTTCAGAGCTTTTTCTAGATAGGAAAATACAATCTACAATATTGGATGGGTTTTAAAGATAACGCCTTACCTCGGACGTATAATAGCGGCGGGGTTGAATATTTGATATAATATGGATAGTTTGTTAATGTTCAGTTTAACATTACATAGTCCTACCCAGAATTAATTGACTGTAACATAGTTAAATATTTATAGGATAAGTCCGTGTTCGCGTTTAGAACAGTAGATACCAAAAGTTGGGTGTTAGAGAGAATTACTAAAATTAACATACGACTTTTAAGAGCAACGACGTTGTTGCATGAAAGGGTTTTCTTTGTGTGTAAATTTAAGACTTGGATTAAAACGCATTATGTTTATTTAGTGTTTTGTAGAATATGTGCTATTTTAATCATCAAAACAGCTTTCTTAAAAACAAATTATTTGACATGTGTTTTCGGAAATTATTATTTACACGACCGTTTGCAAAACTGATCCCGTCGGGATCAAATATTTCGATGGGAACCTTTTTCAACTGACAGGTAAACAAAGTCCTAAATTTGTATACGGGTTAATAGAATTAAATTCTCTGTGGTAAAATCTCCATACGAGCACACAAAATAAAATTAAAATCGGTTTGAGGATAAATGACCAGAATATCACAGTCTTTTCTCTTATTATCCTTTCTAGCAGATTCTAAAGTGATAAGTAACGTTTAAAACGCTTATTTTAAACTT
>VTPC01008334.1:0-23579 GCA_011009095.1 Ignelater luminosus
CGCTGGTGGATTGTCATGCATGGAACTCAAAATCATGCTACGTTGTGTTTTTGGAACTAAAAGCTTCTAATCAGAAACACTAGAAGTTATAGCTGATTTGCATGGGACTAATTTATAAACATAGTTATTTTTGACAGACCATTAAAGGTATTTATCTGGCTGCTCTAGAATATTTTGACGCATTTGTTTCTAAAAATTATCTCCATTATCTAGATTGATTTGAAGACTGATATTATCAGATTCACCAACAGAAATGTCAGGATTTTTAACGCTAGGTGGTTCCTTGACAGGACTTCTTAATAATTTTGAATTTACCTTTCCTATGAACTAAATTGAAATTAAATTGCTGCAGTCTAACACTCCAACGAGCTAACTTCCCGGAAAGATCTCTCATTCTGTGGAGCCATAGAAGAGAATGGTGATCAGTAATCGCAATAAAACTCGTCCCTTCAATGTAAGCCCTAAACTCCTCTACACCAAAGACCGCCGCTAAACATTCTTTTTCAGTCCCGCTGTAATTTCTTTCGGCGCGTGAACGACTTCGTTGGCGAAAGTAATTACCTTTTCGACCCCGTTTTGTTCTTGGGTGAAGACACAACCAAGACCGACTTCGGACGCAACACACTGCAATAATGTAAAAAGGGAGAGAAAAATCTGGTGTAGCCAAAACGGAAACTGAAATCAGATGTTTATAGATACGTCGTTAGCCTCATTGGTCCAAACAGTCTTTCCGCCCTTCTTTTTGCCTTTAATCAAATCATTAATTAGAGCCATCTGTAACGGGAAGATGCTCAAAAGTATGCACAAGTCCCGTCCAGACCAATGGTAGATGTTAAATCCCGTAGCTCATGCCGCAGATGGGGTGGATTCTCAAATGAACTTACCTAATCTCACACAAAGAGAAGCTCACCGATTTCCAAAACTCTTACTAACTGATAGATGTTCACAAAAGAGGGCGCCAGCGGTCGTAGATCGAAGGGTTTTGATGGTCGGTCACGCGACTACTCGTGACTCCGACACCCTGTATATAGGCTTCTTGCGAAACCTCACCCTGTGTGTAACTTACCTCATGGAAGCTTTATTAAAACTCGCTTTAACGTTTCACAATTGAGACTCAACACAAACAAAAAAACTGTATAAACACGTGATTTGTCTTGATCAATTTTGACAAAGAAGTCCTCTGAAAACTTCCTTCTTTTTCAAAAAAGAAATCCAAGCGTTTATACACAAACTTTAAAAATAACTAAAACCACTTTAAGTCTCAAACGCTCTTTAAATTTACTTAGTCCATTCGGATCAGAGCTTCCAAGATGTAAAACACACACACAGTTCAACGCTTTATGGGGCGGGAAGTTTCTGTTCTCGACAGACCCTTTAACGTTGTACCAACGGGACCAAAATTGTTGCGTTTCTACCCTCTACAATTTTATTTCCTGGGAAATACCAGCGTAACTATAATTGAAGCAAAAACGCTTCCCACAATAACAAAGCTTCTAAAGCATCGCTTTTCGGTAAACAAACCGGCTTTCCTCCGTGAATATCACGACAAAGACCCGACGAAACAGAATTTCTCGAGTCCGATCTCTCTTTTACTAAGAGAATCGCTTCAATTAAATTCGGTTTGTAACCACTTGAGGATTTGTAGGGGTGACGCCGGAAATTATCCCGCACATTGGTTCGAGTACGCAGCTCTTATCGTACTGCCTATTCTTTCTGCGTCTCCTGTTGCGCAATGTGTACTTACTGGAGTGGGGTTCGAAAGTCAGATGCACGCCCTAACAGGTCGAGATATAAATATTCTTATGAGACAATGGAAAATTTCTCAATCGAGACGGTGTGACTTTAATTTTTGCGACTAAGATTCCAGGAATCTGATATTGGAAAATAGCAAAAGGCACGTCTAACGGAGCCCAGAAGTCGAGCCACAAAGTTATCAATTCTTTAAAATAGCATTATAACAAACATTCGTTTAATGAAACAATTTAAATATTGCGCGTCAAGAAAACAAATATCCAAACGAAATTTAAAAAAACAGGGGCGGATTTAGTGCGAATTTTAAAATAACATTACACATCAATGAGGAAAAGTGGAGAATAAACTTCCTGTATCAACTACACATACCCACGAAACGTTTAACTTCGGTCTTGCTTTGGGGAGGTGGATAATTTATCATGGCTAAGACCCTATCTGGATTAGTGCGAAGACCGGAAGTGGCATCTATGACATAACCTAAGTATTTAAGTGAAGACTTAAGAAATTCACATTTATGCTTAAATTGGCTTCTTTCAGACGACTTTTAACCTTGCGCAAGAGATTCATATGATGGTCGAAATCTGGGCTGATAAGAATAATATCGTCTAGATAACAGAAAACGTATGGTTCAAACTCAGGACCAAATATAGCGTCCATAAGCCTTTGCTGGGCTTGGGCCGCATTAGGTAAACCAAACGGAATGGAACAATCTCCTACCAGTCACTGCAAACGCCGTCTTTTCTTTAGACTCGTCAGAGAGAAAGGAATTTGTCAAAAGGTATTTTTCAAATCGATTGAAGAAATGAAAGGAGCATCACGCAACATACTAAGAGTTCAGTCTACTCTTGGCAAAGGAATCTTTAATTGTTTGGTTTCTTCTTGACCTTTACTTTAATTATATTTTTTGTTAGGTCAATAATAAATAAAGATTATTGTCAAATTCTTAATACTTTGACAATAATCTTTATTTATTATTGACCTAAAGCTAAAAACAAACAAAAAAACAGAAATGAATCTTTCCTCATGACAGAATCTAGATTACGGCCGTCAAAACAAAACCTGCTGTCTTTCTATTTTACAAGGAGCACCAGCGATGACGAAGCACTATTAGAAGGCTCAATGACATTTAAAGACAACATTTTGTCAAGTTCCTTGTTTAGAATATCTAACATGCCTGGCGACAACAAATACCGCCTCTGTTTTATTGGCGACGCATTACCAGTACTGATATTATAGACTAATTTATTTGTTCAAGATAATTTGTCATCTCTACCCAACTTCTTAAATTTCTTAATGACGTTATTTAACTTACACCTCTGAGCTTCAGACAAAACATCGTACTTTGTACTCCTAACTCATTTTCAGGTATTGGACTATCAGTTTTATCTAAGAGGTTGTCCATTAATCACGTGAGGTCCAAATAGGGGAGGGGGGCTTTGGATAACATCACTATTGATCACAATGGGGGAGGGGGGAATTGTTGTTACATATCACGTGTATATTTTCGCGTAACCATGCCCGAGAATGCCTTGCTGTGAGCTGCCGTATGACAAGTAACGCGCAATTGACGTGGTCGATCTGTGAGATCGTATTCGCAAAATATTTGAGTTTTTTAACAAAACAAATATGCGTGATGTTAGATAGGTGGGGGGTGGGGTAGCTTAGAACCTCACCACGTATCACCAGTGGGGAGGAGGGATGTAGAAAAGGGGCTTAAAAACCTCACGTGATTAATGGACGACCCCTAAGCTACAAATATTCTTATCGTCTGGACCAGCAATTTTCCACGAATTGTTTTTAAAGTCAATGGCTACTGAAAATGTCCTACAGAAGTCACTTCCTAAAATGATAAAATGTTGAAATGAAGGCACAACCAAAGCAAAGATTATTCTACAAGTGCAACCGATATAAAAAGGTAATTAGACTATACCCTTAACAGTTTAGCGGACACCATCTGCCGTACTGACGAATTTGTGATTGAGATTGTTGATTTTCAATTTAAATTCTTCCAAAATAGATAAACCATCCTTGGAGACTATTGAAGAATTTGCTCCGAAATCCAAGAAAGCTACAATTTCCTTATCGAACAAATTAACAGATATAATTGTCGGTTATCATGAGATTTTTCAACTAAGAGAAGAGCAGATTCTTTAGTACTGTAATTTTTGCTATACCATTTATTCCAAAAGAATTTAGAAATATATTTTCCAGCCAAGGCTGGACGACGAAAAACTATCTCCTTTGCCGGTATCCCTGAAGATTACCAGCATCAGAACATTTTGTGCAAGAAGGAATGGTAACATTTAAACCAGAATTTATTACGTTCTAGAGTACAGTTCTGGAGGGTATGATTGGGATGCCTACAATTCCAACAAATAATAACTTTACCCATAATTGCAGTGTTACTCGGTCTATTGGAAGTACATTTGAAGTTAGCATCCTTATCTTTAAAGAAAGAAGTCTTATTCTTGGAAATACCAAATACTCAAGAAGGCCTGTTATAGTATTTGAAACTACCCGTAGATGCATTAAACTCTTCGGAATGAGCTGAGCTAGGATCGAGAGTTTTCGAAAACTGATTATGACTAGGCGTGTGAAAGGTAACTGGATTCTGTTGAGACACTGATGAATTTTCCGATATATAGGCCAGGTCTGGTTCAAGTAAACTGCTTACTACCATTTGGACGACTACCTCGTTGCTTTAAAGCAACTTCCTCTAACTTCTGACACAACCTAGCTAACCCTCTTAGACTCTGAATGTCAATCAATGCTAATTGTTTGAAATACTTTCGGAGCAAGTTGGCAGGGATATACTTTATTTTGGTTACCTCGGCAATTTCCCTATAAACATAGTAACGATCATTAACATCCTGCCTACGATTTTTTATCTCATTCCACAAATGATCGTTATAATCACTCGGTAAGAAGTCACGCCTCAAGGCGAAAACTATGGAATCCCAATCTACTAGAGAAGATTCAATCGACCTCAACCAAATGAGCGCTTTTCCTGAGAAAAAGCCTACTGCTAAATTGAAAAGCTCGTACATTAAGTTGGTCCGTGGGGTTATATAATAATTTAAAAACTCCTATTTTAAAACTATACATATTTATGGGATTAAATGTGCAGAGAAAATTTTATATTGAAATCACATTCCAACGAATTACTTATTTCTAACTTTTAGTTTAATCCTGAACTGTTTATCTATTTGTGTACATTGGCTGTCTTGTATCCTTCCTATTTGTGCTTGCAATTTTTTTAACCTCGCTCGCGTTTTATTTACACTTTGCTATTCTGCATTTTTCATTTTTTTCTTTCTTTTTGCGTTTTCCTAATGCTTTGGTGATGTGCAATGTGAAATGTGTTCTTGCTGGGTAGAACAACTCCAAAATGTCTATTTTTTATATGCTACTGGTTTATGGATGCTTCTAGTTGATTGCATGATTTTCGTAATGTAGAGAGTTAACTTGCCTTCTGGCTTCCAAAGGGATGTACATACCTTTTATGTATGTTGCATTTCAGGGTTGGGTTTTCTTTATCGAGTGTTGATTTTGGTTTTTGAGACATTGGCACCCAATTAGGGTAGTTCCAATTTCTTAATATGTTGTTATGATCCCTACGAGTAGTATAAATCTAGATTTGCAACCCCGAATAACCTGTGCTACCTGCATAGTGGGATTAAACTCGTCAAATTTCTTGAAACGAGCGACACGACAAATTTCATCTAGATGTCACTATATTTACTTCTGAACGTTCACCTTCGATTGCTGTTGCTGCATTTACAGTCGACTACCAAATCTTTGACAGAAGTACTAGAGAATTGTTTCTTCTTCATAATGAACTTACAGATTGGTGGGTGGGTTTGATTTTCCTTACCTAAATAAAGGCAACAAATAGTTGTAGTGACAGAAGGGTTGTAATTTTGTTATAGACTTGACAGCGGACTGAAGTTTTTAATCTGGTAATTTCCGAATTAGTTCAGTCAATATTGACATATAAAAAAGCATACAGCGCAAAAATTAGGGTAGTTCCAATTTTTTAATATGTTGTTATGATCCCTACGAGTAGTATAAATCCAGATTTGCAACCCCGAATAACCTATGCTACCTGCATAGTGGCCAAAAACAGCGAAATCGCCTAAACTATGCGTTTTACCGAAACTGTTATTTATATCTTTTGTGCAGTAGATTAAATTTGCCACAACTTGAGATCAGGATGGTCTTTGTACGTCCATTAGTTACCGAGATCCAGCTTTTCAAATATTCGCAATTTTGTCCAAAAACTGAGGTTTTTTGTTACGGTAATGTTTGGAGCTAAATATTGGCAAAAAGGCTTGTTCTACATAATAGTTATTAGAAAAAGTATTAGACAAATTAATTAGCTTTAATTTAAGCGTACAGCGAAGCCCGTGGGCCAAATAGTTTTCCCAAAAATGGCCAAATACCAAAATACCCTAGCTAAATGCATTTTTATTTCCTAGACTTTATCGCTCGACAACCCCTGATTTATTGCTAAAATTGTCTGGAGCCGCCAGAAAAATACGAAATTATAAAGAATTAAACCCAATAAAAAGATATTGTTTTCTTTCCTCTGAAGAAGTGGTTCAGTACCCACCCCCCATTCCCGGTGACAGACCACCTATTTTCCATCGCTAGTGGAATTGTTGGAGGTGCTGAGATCAACTGCCACTTGACCCAAGAACTGGAAGCTGAAGGCGTAAAGCAAATTGTTGGTACCACGTTTGAGACGGTAAAATTTAAACGGAAGGAAAAAGTGGACATCTTGGAAACCACCACCTGCTCGGTGAAAGTGGTTAATGAGAAAGTTAATGTAGACGCTCTTACGATCTCCCAGAGGATCTGCATCACCAAACAATCAGATGGGCAATTGAAGAAACACTTTGAGTATGAGCTTGCGCCATACCCATTGTCACTTTCACTGGAGAGGGGATGCGAAAAGAAACAAAGTTATTCTTCTACTCGCATTCACTCCACTCCCTGACAACATCATCGCAGGAAACACAACGTCCGTTGTGGTGGATAGTGGTTATCTGATCCACAAGGTTGTCTCGCATTGCAATTACTCAGTCAGAGCAATTTTGGCGTCAGCTACGTGTTGAACCACTTTTCAACGAGTACCCAGAGGGTGCAGCCTTCAGGAGCGCAAAAACAGCTGAATGTTTACGTTGCTATGCTGGTCTCTCTCTCCCAGTGTAATACAGTTTGAGGAGTCGACACTAATTAAAGTACCGCAAGAAAAAGATATCGTCAGGACTGCTCCCTCTCTCTCTCTCTCTCTCTCTCTCTCTTTCTCTAAAAGTTCATCCTATGAAAATGTCATAGTGATTGGGGAGAATGTGGATTTATTGGTCCTGCTTAATGGCTTGGGTTCCACCTCTAAGAAAGTGTACTTCCAAAAAAGCGACAAAACTGGGTCTGGGTGCATCTATTTTCCCACCACCTCATTCGCCTGTGAAGACCTTGAATACCCACAAGGATTCGCGCTATTTCTTCACGCCTTCAGTGGCTGTGACACCACCTCTGTCTTATTCTGGCAGGGGAAGACAAATGGTGCGGCATTTTCCAGAAAAACCACCATTTGTAGAGCTGGGGAAAATATTTTTGCAAGCAGATTCCAGCCAGGAAGCGATAGGCACATCTGGTAAGAAGCTTTTCGTGGCTATCTATCAGCAGCCACAGCCAAAGTGAATCTTGTTCGCCTTCTCCCCACTTAAGACACTGCAAAGCACCACGCGTTTTGCACTTACTATCAAGTACAAAAATGGTTGGAGGTGGAAAAAACCCAAACGACTGGGGTTGATCCATCAGCGATCCAGGACTACTCACCATTGCTACGAAAATGACTCCAGCCTCTCAATCGCTCCTGAAAATGCTGTCATGCAAGTGCAAAACAGGGTGCTCTGGAGCCTGCACTTGCCGAAAAGCGAGCTTAGCATGTTTGGCATTCTGCAGGTTTTGCAGAGGTCAGTCTTGCGCCAATCGTGCGCCGATCGATATGGACAACGACAATGACTACAATGACGACGACGAAGATTGCGAAATAACAAAAACAAAAAAAATTGCCAATCTTTGAAAAGCCGTATCGCGGTAACTAATGGAGATACAGAGCCCACCCTAGTCTCAAATTGTAGCGTATGTAATCTACTTTAAAAAAGATGTGAATAGCAGGTTCCGTAGAACGCATAGTTTAGGAGATATAATCAAACAACCAAAACAAGTGCAAAAATTTTGCAGTTCTTTGGCCACTACGCAGGTAGCACAGGTTTTTCGGGTTGCAAATCTGGATTTATACTACCCGTAGAGGTCTTAACAACATATTAAAAAATCAGAACTATCCTAATTTTTGCAATGACTTATGTCGATCTTGACTGGCCTAAACAGATTTCTTTTCCAAACATGCTACCCATCTTGAAATTCAGCTTGTAATAAATGACATTTTTCTGGTAAGTTTTTATCCTGGAGTTTCGTAAGCCTTTCCAGGGCATTTCTTTATACCACTAGAAAATTTGACGAGAAATCATTGACCTCCTGCACGGAGCTTCTTATGACACTAATTATTTTCAATGAGTGCTTGCTCCAATCTTGCTGATTGTTCTTAATGTAACTACTTATGGTCACTCTATTTACATCTTCCGATGAGTTTACCTAGAGCTGGTATTGCGGCTCACACCAAATTCTTGTTTTAAATTTATGTAGAAGATTTCTGAAGAGACTACTAGTAAACTGTGGAATAGCATGGCCTATGGCACTTTAAAGCATGGAAAAGTCGTTCTACCAATTCTGCTACGATTTGAGTCGGAATATGGAAAATAATCACAAATTATTACTAAATTCCTTAAAAGTCATAAGAATTGACGGAAATGTTTTGATTCAAGATCAAGCTGCTTTAAGGGAGAAAGTTTAATCCTACAGGCTAGGTTAGGATTTTACATTTGAATAGTCAAACTGATTACTTTTCAAAAGTTACCAAAAAAAGTAAAATTCTTTCTTTAGAAGTAAACTAAAGAATAAAAAAATTCACTGATAATAATTTATTACAAAATTAGGGCAATGTTGTAACCTAGTCAATTATGTTACGCAATGTAACGATAATAATAATGTTTTATAATAATGTATTTTAACAAAAAATAAGTTACCGGTTTTCATGATATTAACGGAGAATATTTTTCAAGTTTCATACAATAAGAGGAAGTTTATCAGTGAAAGTACAATTCCCGTTAACTTTAAAATTATAATTATGGCTCTGATTACCGATAGGAAACAAATAAACAACAGCTTTGCAGAGGTGGAATTTTAATAACCTTTAACGAAAGCATAAAATAAACAATTTCAGTGGATAAAGTAAAGAAATGATTCGATTATTATCCATTTTGCGGATATAAACTACATAGTTATATCTACACAAATGAAGTGTAACAAAATAGTGCGTTGGCTTGATTAGCCTGTATTAACACGTAATAAAGTATACTTTGTACTTTTGTACTACTTGTTCGCTTCTTACTGCCTTCTCGGTTTTATATGTAGGCGTATAATTACGACGAAGTATCCCCAGGAAACAAAATAAAATCAGAAGATGTAAATTTTAATGAATTATAACGAAACGGTAATTAAAGGAAACAGTACAATCTGGACAAGGCCTTTACTAACCTAATTATTGCCAGATGCGTAACTTTTCGTTCGAAACGGATAATTAACGCTTTTAATACGTTTTATAATATCTCGTGCTTGTACAGAAGTGTCAACCTTTTAAAATATTAAATGATATATGAAAGATAAGACATGTTCATTAGCGCCACACCTAATTCAGAATGCCCTAGAATGTGTGTTAAACCTGCTCATTCTGATACTTCTATAAATTAACTGAAGCGCTACGTACATACAACTTCTACATAATAAAAATTGGCGCTTTAAATAGTATACGGGTAACTTTATTACAAAATCAAAATGCTTTCATTTTCTATTTATAGTAGATATCATTTTGCAACAAAAATAAATGGCTTTGTACAGAGTTTGAACAATTTAATGGTTAAGAAATCATCGACGCTTTCATCCTGGTAATCTTGAGTTTTTTTATGTCGAGTTTTGTATTTATTGGCTGTGCTTCAACAAAAAAGACCGCAATGAGGTGTTATACTGTAATTTATTGATACTAAAAACAGAAAATGTTTATATCTCGATTAATCCGAAAACGTCTCCATAGAATTTCTTAGGAAATTCGTTAACAACTTCTACTACTAGAATATGAAATTTTACAAATTCTTGCAGTTTTAGATACAGATTATTTTTCTATTTTAAGAAGTTATTGAGAATAAACTGGTATGTGCAAATCAGCAATATCATTTTGTTACTGTCGAACCTTCTTTACTATCTCTAAAGAAAGTACCAATGATTCCAGATAAATACCAACTGGCTACACTGTTTCATATTTCTAGGATTGAGTCTGGGCACTTTTTATTTAATTCACATAACTTAAGCAGCTTTTTATTAATTTTTCTCGTAGTTATTACTTTTACCTGTCAAGCTGGTTTATCCTTGTAAGATGTTTTGTAAACGTTCTTGTTTCCTGAGATTTTGAAAACCCTGAGACCGTGAGATTGTCCTGTCAAAGTATGAGACCCATGCGTTTGCTGTACTTTCCCAAACTGCAGAAAATGTTTAGCCAAGATTTCTATTCATTATATTCACGCCTTATTAACCCATTAACGGCGGAGGCATCAAGTTTTAGTTTTTGAGAGCTAATTTTGTAAATACTTATCAACCGAAACCTAAAAAGCACCACAGTAAGTGAAACAAACTTCTCTATACAGGGTGATCACAAAAACATAATGTTACATTTTCGCATCAATGGCGGAATATATAGAATAAATAATATTATTTAACACATAACCTTATAAATGCAGTTTTTGTTTTATTTCTAAAAGTATAGTTTTGTGACAGGTCACATTTGAAAGACTATGGAAGTCCTTAAAACATACAGGATGAAGATGCACATCTCAAATTGTACACATACACACAGTCTGACTTTTCCACTTTCTACAACTCTTTCTCAACTCTTCTGTGTAACTGTCTTTTCTAACCTCATCTGGTAATTTCTTTTTGGTTGGTCTACGTGGGTCATTCAAATATAAACCGGAATTGTGGCCTTGAGACTAAGGAGAAAGGAAGGCGTGACTGGTGCTCTCGACATAGTTGGGTAGGGATGTCTGGAAAAAGAAGGCCCTGCCGTCCTATCCTTCCAATTCTTGCACGTCAGTGGTACCATGAGTGAGCAAATCAAACCGTCGTCTGTTGCGCAACGCATTGTGTTACGTTCATTTTTTTATGAATCTAAGATGGGTCCTTATCCTCACTAGCTCTGGTTATCTTCACCGGTTGTCGTTTATTAACTTTAATCTATTTCACCGTTCCTATAAGAATTCGTACGAAAATATATACTTTTAGACCACCTTATATATCATTGAAATGAAATTTCTAATAAATTTACTTGTGTTAAATTTATGTTGCACATGGGAATTTTCTTTGTATTAAAAATCTTAAAAATTATTTTATTGTAATTACTCTGGGATGGCCAGGAGTGATCTTATTTTGTGATTTATAGTTATCTCTAGTTGCCAGATGTATTTTAAGCAATTTCTTTTGCTTTGGTAGAATTACTTTCTGCTTGTTTGTATGATTGTTCTCGTTTAATAGTTCTGTTTGACATTTATTTGTTTTCAGCTAATTAACCGAGATTATCTACTATCGCTCCGTCAGCTATTGAGTAACTATTAGATTCAGGATTGATTGTATCGGTTTTGGTTAATTTAGGGCTATTTGCATGCGAATTTTTCTGAGATTTTTGATACAGTAGCCTTTTGTCTAAATTCCCTATTCACTTATTAGGTTTGAAACCGTATTTCTGTCTGCCTGATTAGTGTTTCTATTGTTTTCATTGATATATATTTTTATCGTAAAGGAATGCGTGTTCCGGGTGATATTTTTGAGATTAGTTTTCCGAAGGTTAGATTCTCTTTGTAATTTTTGGACCAATCTGCAGTTGCCAAATATTCCTTTGGTGTCCTCGGACTGATTTTTTGAATGGTCATTGGTTGGAAATTGTGCATTTTCCGGTAGAATCTCACTTCAAATTGAGACGGGGAGCAGTTTAAGAACTCTCCTTGTGGGTCTTCAATATAAGTAGCTGTAACGCGAGGTTACGTTACATATAAGTGGCGCCTAGAACGTGGCGACTCGAGAGCGGCAGGCAGTAACAGCAACATGAGTCTAAACATTTGTGCCTCTTATATGGAAGATCTTGAGATAATGTTAGACAATTTTATAGGGGATGTTAACAGTGACGAGTTTAAAGAGATTAGGGAGTCTCGGGTCAGGGTAAATAGTAGATTAGCGGATCATCAGACCGACCTAAGATTTCAGGGACTTATTGCTGAGTGTCGAGCAGATACTCAGGGAGAGTCAGGTCCGTCCCAAGAAGCAGTTAGATTGGGTTAATGTCGAGTCTATTTGCAGCAATTCTAGCAGGGAGTCGGAGTCCATCGTCGAGGTTAGTCGCACGGTGACGATCTTCGTGGATGTCCATCCGCCGCTCAAGGAATTCCTTGATTATAGTCCTGTTCCAGATGAGGAACTTCTAATCGATTTGTCTGAAGGGATTGAAACTCCAAAGTCAGAAAACCTTTTGATAGACGTTTCAGAAAATAGTCTTTCTAGTTCCAGTAAGTCTGAGTCACCTTCTTCCTATGAGACAGATTCAGTTTTACCTTCCAGTGCTCCTGACTATACTGTGCAGGGTTTGTTACTTCTTGAGGTTATGTATCAGTCCCTATCTAAATCGGGCGGCTCCTTTCAAAATGTTGTCGGAAGCAGTAAGAGTAGTAGTGTTGGGAGTAAAAAAGTCGTTAGGTCTAAGGGGTCGTCCAAAGGGCTAAGGTGTTGGAACTATCGGCAACGAGGTCATCATTTCCACCACTGTCGTCGACCTAGGGGGAAGTTCTGTCATCGGTGTGGGTATGGAGGAGTAACCTCCGGGCTATGTCCCCGATCTCACCAGTCTTCTTTCTCTAAATCGCGGCAGACTCCAATTCCCGCCCAAACTTCTCGTTCGAGAATGGTCAGGTTTTTGGACCCAGGTGATTATAGAAAGTGGTTGGAAACGGTCCGCTCTTTTTTCAGAGGTCCTTGCTGTGTTAGAAGTTCTTCATCATCAACACCCAATGCTCGTCTGACAAAACAACCCAGAAGGTCTTCTCATGGAGTCAAACCCGCTCTCTCTGCTATGTCTAGGAAGAAGGTTACCTCTTCATCGTGTCCGGTTTGGGATTGTCCCTCCTACCGAAATGATCTTCATACGAGGCCTCCTTTGTTTCAGAAGGGTGAACATGTCTTCAACATTAATTACCCTCCGTTGCGTACTTTGCAGCGGTTTTATAAGTTACATATTCCTAGGTATGAAGAATGTGTAGTACACCTAGTCGTCAATCCTTTGGTGTACGATTTAGTTAGTCTTTCTGGAGAGTTTCTGGGCAGATATTATGTGAGTAACTTACGACCAATCCGAGGATGTCGGCCTGTAAGGTTGTTTCTTCGTCATTGGGAGGTTGGTTGGGCGACGGAGAAGCCACTTCACCCGAACACTTTCATCTTTGTTCGTTTAAATTATTTTAGATTGTTGCATTTTTGGGAGGTTGGTTGGGCGACGGAGCGGCCACTTCATTGAACATCACCATCGTGTTTGAAATTTTCTTTTTGGTCCAGGTCTTTGTCTTTGGGAGGTTGGTTGGGCGACGGAGCAGCCACTTTATCTGAACATCTCCATCTTTGTTCGCAAAAATAAATATTTCAGATTGTCGCATTGGGATGGTTGGTTGGGCGACAGGGCGGCCATTTTATCTGAACATCTCCATCTTGGTCAGCGATGTTTGCATCCATCTTCGTGAAACTTCTAATTGATCAGTCGAGGTCATTTGTTCCTTGTAGATTCATTTGTGAAAATTTATCTCTTCTCTTTATCGTTATTCCCTACATAAGGAATTCTTGGTAGAAACTCTGTTTTCTTGAGCTTTAGAATTGTGCAGCGGGAGGCTGTACAAATTTGTTTGTTCGGTAATGACCGAATTGTTAATTTAATTCAGCGTGGTGCGCTGAGTTAGTAGTATTTTTTAGGTGCTTCTGGCTTGAGCAAGTAATGCTCGTTAGGAGATTTAATTCAGCGTGGTGCTCGGTGTTGTTGTGATTCAACTGTGGCTGGGTGATGTTAGGTTATTTTGTGACTTCTGATTAGAGCAGGATTGCTCATCAGAAGATTAGGTTCAGCGAAGGCTGGAGAGTTGAGATGCTTTTGAATAAGCGTCGGTTGTCTACGAGGCTGTTCGTGTTGTTTTTTTTTTGTTTATAGGATATTAGGGGTTGTTAGAGTTTTACCAGGTTGTTAAGGTTCTTTGAGTGTTGGCAGATTGTCCACATGAAGTTTGGAAGTTTTCATCTTAGGTGCATTTAGGGTGGTTGGTTGGACGTAGGTGTCGGCATCTATCAGGGTTCCTGTTCTTCGGTCTCTCGCACATAAGGTGTACTTGTGTATGTGTTCTCTTACAGTGACAGTGGTACGTGTCAGGCTCCGCTGGAGACCTTAGGGTATATAGTGGAGCTGCGTTTTTTTCCTTTTGTTCCTGTGCACCTGTGAGAGATTGTTCCAGGATTTCCTGCGGTCTAGTCTCAATTTTCCTTTTCCGAGTCTAGCCCTGACCTACCCATCGTGGTTTATGTGTGCTGGCTCTTTTATCTTCTGTGTTTGTAACTTACGTTTTTGAGCCATCGTGTGTAAATGTCTCGCTAGCCTAATTTTTTTTTCGCTGTACTATTTTCTATGTTCTACTCTTCTAGTTTCCTTTCGTATTTCTTAATACCTCGGTGTTATGAAAATACATCTAGCAGAAGTTCATTCGGCGGGTTTTGCAACTTCAATTTGTTGTTATTTTTTTAAATGTATTGTGGTTTTTGTAATCGGGGACGTTCGCGGACCCGCGTGGTTAGACAGTAGTATAAGTAGCTGTAACGCGAGGTTACGTTACAATTGTCATCAGATTTTTTGCCAACGAAGGTGTTAAATTGAGTGAGATTTTTTTATCCGACTCAAAGCACAGTTTAGGGATACAACACTGTCTAAAACAAGTGTATGATTGGGCCAAATAATTTCGCAGTAGCCGAGTCTCCGGACAGTACGTTATTCTAGCTATCTAGAGTGATTTAATTATTTTGATACAAGTATGTATCTGTTATATGATTTATTGTAATGGTATTGTAGAAATAAGGTAACAGCTTACTATATAGCAGATTTTTCAAACAAAAGTATTTGTTATATCAAAATCATTGCAATTACTGTGGAGATAAAAATTCAAACTTTTTGAAACAGGTAGGGTTAGGGAAAAATATGGAAACTTGCAAATTCAGTTGCAATTATCTTAAATAAAATGACAAGAAGACATCTCTAGCAATTCAAACACTTCAGAAGTAATTTTTCCATGTCTTGTTTTTGATGCACGTAAACTAGCAATGAGAGGATCATAAGTTATTTATAATCTATGTAATAAATCCGTATTTGTATCTATTCTTGATGTTTTCCTAGTAAATAGTTCTCTATATTTTCTATTATTTTTATTCCTCGCCTCCTGTGCTTCTTCCGATAGTTGTCCTATTGGAAGAATGCAAGAAGTCATTATTTGTCTTCCATGACGTAGAATCTCATGAACAGTAAGGGGCATCAAATACCAAGAATATTCTTTCAGATACAGATCACGTGTCTTCTGTGTGTACTTTTCAAATTGATCTAGATTTAATGGAAAGCCACAGTTTATACTTTTTAGTATCATATAGAAACGTTTAGTAAGTTTTACATTAACTCCTGTTATTACTGCCGACTTTTCTGCGTTTCTGAAAAATTTGTGAGCCGTGTTGCCATCATTTGTATTCCCTGATTGTTGCTTGGGCATATCTACTAAAAGACCAAGCTGAGCTTTAAATTCATCTTGAACATATTGTTTTTTCTGAATTACCTTGGTTTTATTTGTTGTACCTCGAGCTTGCTATGATTTGATTTCAAGCCTGTACGAAATATGAAGTGTAGATTCCAAAAACTGTATCCATGAAGAGGTGATAGCCCCATTGATAGCAAATTAGGGCCTACTTTTTTTGTGAAATGATCTCTCAGTTAGTCATTTCTTGTGGTGTAGCACCACACAAGTAGCAAGTTTGGGAAGACAAACATTACGACACAGGATTACAAACTTTTCCGTTGACCATGCAAAAAACCAACGTAGAGATTACTTCCATATCATCGACAGTTACTTTCGTTGCACTAAGAGATCTAACTAATACGATCTTGAACCGAGTTGACCTCATTTGTAATTATTTGTGTCTACTCCTTTAGGAACATAAACTTCATAGGTCGACAATACCTTGTACAAGAAAGTGCGGGATTTTTTCAAACAACTTGTTTATGTTCATCACTATCAAAACACATCTGAACAGACACCATGGAGAAACTAAATAAATTTTCGTCATTCCTATTTTCTTCAAAAAATTTTTGCTTGTATGTATTTTGTACAGCACCATTACAACCCCACTTGAACCTTCCTTGTAGTAAAGTTAAAGTCCTCAAAACATCTTGTACTACGCATAACCTTCTAATCATATGGTCCACTAACGATTGCAATTCAGTCCCTGCGCCATATTCCGTCACCGTAATCCCTGTTGGATAATATTCCTTTTTGGCCTCTTTAACAACGTGATACGCTGGATACAATTTCGGATTGATATCCTTGACTTGCTGTTGTATCACGTTATATTCAAAACTTGACAAATAAGCATCAACTATAATTGCAAGTGCGCGATCTGCAGATAAGGATTTCGGTTTCTGTGGGAAAGATATTCGAGCTTTTTTTTATTATAGTTGTTTAGGAGAAGCTGGGCTGAGCTCTCTTACAATTGTCGCCGAGTCCTTTTTTTCGGCTTTGCAAAGTTTTATTTCAGTTGCCATTGACAACCCTTCGTTGCTAGTTGTTTTTACCAAATTTCTGACTGCGTTTTTTAGTTTTTAAACAGCAATCTTCAAAAGTTTTCTCGGGTTTTCCTGGTCTACCACCTGCAACAGATTGCGAAGGTCCAGGTAACGCCTGAATTCCAAGGGTAGAAAACTGAATCTATTGTTGAAACTACGAAAAGTTGGATTTTAAAAATCGTTCTTTATGTCTACCACTTTTTCCCATCTTTGTTGAATTTTCTGGCAAAGGCTTCTTAATATCTTTAAGAACATCATTTGGTAATATTGAGTCTCCTGATTCTTGCAGAATATACGCACCGTAGAAAACGCAGACGCAAATGTCGTCTACGGTCGAGCATTGCTGGCGACAACATTGCAGCTGTCAATAGTCTTCTCCAAACTAACCGACCTAATAGTTGAAGATATTGCATCGGAGGTGAGAATAAGTGTTGGAAGTGCCCAGACAGTTCTTTCAGAACACCTTGGGTTTTGCAAAGTGTCGGCGAGGTGGATCCCACGTTTTTCAGCTGATCCACAAACATTTCCCGGAAAGACATCTGTCAGCGGCCTCTGAATCGTTTTAAAGATAGAGAAGCATTTTTAAATAAAATTCTGATGTGTGGTGAGATGCTGGTCCACAACTACACACCAGAGAACAAGAGGATGAGTATCAAGTGGGAAAGAAGTGGGAAAGGGGCTCCGATGAAGGCAAGAAGACCGTCGTTTTTGATGCAAATGGTTATTGCTGGTGAATTTTCTTCAAGATAGAAGGACTGTGAATTTGGCGTACTGCTGTAGTCTGCTGGACAATGTGACGGCGCAATCAATCCATCCGCGATGTTCTCCTTCTCTATGACAACACGCTGGCGAACACAGCAACTCTCACATGAGAATAAATCCTTACAGTCCTGACTTATCATCATGTAACTTTTACCTGTTCAGGCCTCTGAAGAAGGCGTTAGGAGGACAGCTTTTTGACAATGACGCAGGAATTAAGGAGTTTGTACGCAAACGGCTTTTGGAGCGTCCGTTAAACGTTTGTAATTTTTTTCTGAGCCCAATAAAGCATTAAAAATAAATTCCGGCCTATATTTCAATGACCCAATGCTCCTTTACTTTGGGGTCCTGCTTTTCCTTTTCTCTCGTACACGTTACAGCACTACCTTTTTCTGTATCCGAGTTTTCAAAAACATCATTATCTGCCATCATTATTTGAAATGTACCTTACACATCCTGTGCTGTATTGTCACCTAAATATAATACAAGATTGTAGTAAGATTCAGAAATAATAAATAGAAAATCACAAACTTTGCAACAGATTTTCATCTATATCTCCTTTGTTTGTCAGCCCATCAACCTCTGATGGAACTATAACAGCATCTACGAGAGCTTTCCGGGAAGTAATACCCGTTTTGGAGTTAAACAATAACTAACAAATATTTTTTTAAACTTAACATTAACAATAAACTTTAAAGTACTGCAGAAGGCACCCCTTCTGTCAATTTATCATCACTCTGAAGTTTGCTTTCTCCAAAAAAGTCCTTTAGTTTTGCAGAAAGATGAAACTCTGAAGGAGCCAAGACCGGGCTGTGGGATGAATGGTTGAAAATTCTTTGTTGATCCCAGAAAACGGTTGCCATGAGTTTCCGGGTAGACTGCTACCATCTTGGATTTTATTGATTTGGTTGGTGAATAAGCATGATGCTAATTCGTTGATTGACGTTTACTCTCAGGTGTTACGTAAGAAAACCATGTTTTGTTCCAGTGGCAATATGAGTCTGATAATCTGAGAACATCTCTAACTTTACAAGTAGTAGCGTTTTCAATTTTTGTAAACACTGTAAACACTCCCAGAAACAATAAATATAGTGGCAGCGTTACAAAACTATGCATACAATGAGCAGAGAGCCAACTGAAGTTGTTTGACCTTGCGTGGTGGCTACTCTACCCAAAGTCAGGCTTTTCCTTCTATTAACCTTAAGAGAGGTAAATATCGAATTGTGTGGTACAGTTAGAAAGAGTAGTAAATATGTTCCTTCTGAGGTAGTGAATTGTAAATTGAGAAAAGGTGAAATACTGGAAAAATTAAATGGAAAGTGAGTTGATAAAAGACCCGTTTCTGACGATGACGATGGTTTACATACATAAAACCGGAAAAGTAGAGAGGGGATTGTGAGTGAAGAAACTAAATGCTGTTTTAGATAACAATTTGGCAACGCAGTCCAAAAGATTGCGATACGGAAAAATACCCCTTATAACGCATTGCAAGCAGCAAATAAAATTTCCCAACCGCAGCTAATGTATTAACTTTCTTAAGAGGAATAAATATAAAAATCGTTTGAGCTGTCATCCAAGCGTAGCCGGCAATGACCCAAAATCAGGATTTTCCTTCTGTTAACCTTAAGAGAGGTAAATACAAACACGAACCACGTTGCTCCACTTCGCAAAACCTGTCGTTGCTAAAATCTAAATTTTGTCAGTTTTAACCTTCTTATGAAATCTAAATGCTAACACGGTTGGGGCTCTGCCGATCTACAGGCCACCGAAGGTGGCCAAAGCTCTACTTTCGATCTCCACTAAACTAAAGAACACGCTGTGCCATTTTACATTCAAATTGCGGTGACCCAAGTTAAGAAAATACAAAGACGGGTTACATTGCGCCATTCTACGTGCAACCTTGAGCTGCGCAAGTTTGAGACATTATTTTCGTTAACCTTCTATAATAATATATATATTATTTACTTTCGAATTTCTTTTTTGCATATATATATTTGCATTCTATTACAATGTGATTTCATGTACTATCTTGGTTTGCTTTTTTTCACCCTTTGCTAACTTCTTTGCTCTTTGCGTTTTTCCTTTCTATTAGGTACCAAATTATCTTAGCTTTATAGCTGATCTTTCTTTTACTTTCACTTGTCCTCCTTCATTCGTACGCGAGAGATGGCGAAAGCAATTTAGCTTTTTGTCTTTCCACTTTAAGATTCCAGTTGTGGTACTCTGTGGATATTCTCATTTTCAATTCTGTCTAGTTTTATGATTCCTACGACTTTTTTAAGGTAGTTCATTCTAAATGCTTGCATTGACCTTTTTTCCTCCTGACTATACACTATCACATATAAAGTTAATTTTGTTTTATGAGATCCCTTTTTGACTTATCGTCTTACTTAGTGCACAATATACTTTTAAGACAGCATCAATTATATTACTTATTTACTTTTGAATTTCTTTTTTGCACAATTGCTTCATCTTCTTCACTGACAAAGATAGACAGCCCACCTGCACAAGCACATGCACCTTTAATGATCTCAACTGGTTTTATATTTCTGAAACCCATATGGGTATTAGTCTTTATAAGAAACACGATTGGAACCTTACCGCTATCATGCACGCAACCTGGTGTGGCTCAAAGTCGGGATTCGCCATCCATTAGCCATTTTAAGAGAGTTGAATACAAACACATGTGGCGCTGCTCCAATTCAGATTTCTCCTTCATTAACCTTCTTAAGAAAGCTAATTGCGAACGCCATTCCAAAGTTGGACTTTGGTCTTCCACTGACCTTCTAAAGGAGCGTAATACAAATAAGCGTCGTGCTGCGCCATTCCACCAACAAAGTTAGAATCCCGCTTTTACTGACCTTTTTAGGGAAACTAAATAATTATAATAAGTTTGCGACTTTGACAGCCGCAAGCGACCTCCGGTGGTTAAAGATCCAACTTCGATTTCAACAGCCTCTTTAAGAAAGTTAAGTATAGCTTTAGTTGGAGCTCCGTCTTTCTGCAGGCCACCTTCATCTATTTCGGACACTAACCTTTTTAAGAGATTTCAACGAGCACGGCTCGCCCTGCTCCATTTTATAAGCAACCTGTGGTGACACAAAGTCGGACTTTGCCCTTCATTATACTTCTTAAGAAAGCTAATTACAAACATCATTCCGTGTACAACCAAAGTTGGGCTTTGTTTCCCATCAACTTCCTTAAGAGAGATAAATACAAATAAGGGTCGTGCTGCGCCATTCCACAAGCAAACTGCGGCTGTTCATGGAGGAATTTTGTAATTATTAGCTTTTTTAGGCAAGCTAAATCTAACAAAATTGGGTCTTTGATCTTCCCCAAATCACCACCCGTGGTCGAAAATCCAACTTTGCCCTCCAATTGCCTCTTTAATATAGAGCTAAGCATGAATACAGTTGGAGCTTTGCTCTTCTGCAGGCCACCTTGGTCTTTTCTCTATATTAATTATCTTAAGACAACCAAACTAATGGTGAAAAAGGTGTTTCGTCTGAACTAAATAAAAAACTAGTCCGAAGTATAAAGGTAAAGAAGGCTAATTTAAAAAAATTATGCATCGTCCGCAAAGTAGGTGTTGTAAATCTGAAAACCTATGACCTATTATATACTCACCAGTTCAAAGTGCTGCATATAGGTTTGGGAATTGTGATGTCTCTAGTGATAGACAGCCTCAAAATCATACTTAAATAGATTACAATTTAAAGACAGGTGGTCTCGTTGTATTTTACATTAGATGAGGTTTTAGGTTTCAAAACAGATTTAAATGCAGCAGAGATGGTTTTTCTGGTCGAAAAATGTGAACTGCATCAGGTTCTAAAACAAACTGCGCAGTGACCCGATTTGATAAATGTTGCCCTGCATAGAACTGTATTTCCCAATTGTTTGTATACTGTAGAACAGTGTGTTCTTATTAAGCTGCCCTTATCAAATGTTGTAACACATGTATCTAAAACCTCGTTTTAGGAAAATGCTCTTCTGCAGTGAAGCAGATGAGACAGTTATTGGGGGAGAAATATTCATATACATCTGTTCATCTGTGTTATCTCACACAGAGGCTACAAAATTTCAAACAAAGTAAGCATTTCATAAATTTTTGTTCCAGTTTAGCCAACCAAGTCCAAGGAAGATAAACTAACAACTTAGACAACTAGAAAGCAGCAACAAATAAAGCAGAGTAAAATCATATATAAATGAATTTTATTGTAGTGTTTTTGGCAGCATGTTATTGAGATATATCGTGTGACGCAAAGATGAAATGGTCTGAAGCTAAGTGGTTTTTAAGATCGTTCTAGGAAGGAATTGTGTAGCAAGTTACTAGAGTGCTGCTCCATCTCGAGAACCTAAATGATTTTGAAATAGGGAAGATGGGATACTTAGGAAATGGTACAGATGTGTTGGAGAAAGGTTCAGAATAGACGTGACAAGGATTATTGCAAACATGAAAGTTGTCGGAATTACGGATGGGTTTTAAAAAATAGTAGCTTTGAGGATCAAGATAAAGGGTGAAAGATTAGTACGAAAACCTACGGGAGACGGTGAGCAATGAGAACAATGCCAGCAGAGCTTTTACTGAGATGAAAGTGACGGCAGATGATAATGACAGTTGTTGATAAAGTAACGTTATGAGATGGCGTGTAAAGCAGTTGAAGAAGTGAATAAAGTCAAAGGATCAGGTCAGACAAGTTAACTGCGGATGATATACCAAGTAAAGGATATAAAACAATGCCAGAATTAGGTTTAGAATTTTGCGTGCTTGAGTGCATTGCAAGATGAATTACCTCAGTCTAAAAGATTGCTTTTCTAAAGTCGGCGTTTTCCTTTTGAAGAACAGTAACTTACAAGCATCAAAGAATTGGATAAGCTGGAATTGTCTTTGTGATATTACAGTTGAAAAACAAAAAGACAATTCCCTGTTTAGAAATCAGTTCTTGTCGTGGATGGATAAAATAAAACGAGACAGCAATCTTAAGTCAGAATACCTTCAGAACTCTTTGGAGGAGCTGTTTTTTTGAAGACTTTTCGCTGATTGAGAGTTCCATTAGTGAACTTTGCGGCTTTCTCAGTTTGAGAAGTTTTATTAGCTATTTACATCTTCTGTTGTTATCATCATAAAGTAGTTAGGAAGATCCCCAATAGAGTACAGGTCTCTCAAGTTGTATGAAGCGGCTTTGAAGGAAATGAAAAGCATTTCTTTTCAAGTGCCGTGTTTTTTTAGGATAATTAGCAATTTCCCTTATAGACCTGTGTGATACAGGTTTAATAAATATAAGTAAGTGTAAGAGTGACCCATAATTTAAAGTGGGCCCTTAGTTACTAGAAAGTTTGAGGGAAATGTCATTGACAAAACAGTTTGATCGTATTTCGTCCTGTTTGAAAAATAAAACAAGTATTGAAATTCGATATGGGTTTCAGAATTATAGTAACTGACATAAACAAAAAGTAAGTCCAGCAAGATCCAAACTAGGAACTGCATGCGTGGGTTTTATAAGTGCGAGCAAGGCTCGAAAACTAAAACTTGTAGGTGATGAAGTTAAATGGAGAGAGTTATGCAAGAAAAACATGGTGTAGATACTTTCAAGAGATTGCTTACACTAAACAGAAACAGTATAGTTTATAACAGAAAGACTTAATCCTTGCAGTTACACGTAGTTCTTAGATAGATGAGTAACAAACCTAGCTCGAATTTGAGCTTTACTCAAACTCGTTCTTCTACTCAAACTCAAGGTAAAGACACGGCCAGCACATTCAAGGGATGACTATTATAAATACGGGCATCAATAGAAATTAGTTGTTAGTTTCTAACTGAAACAAATTTAGTTTTATTATAAGAAGTCTGCAATTTTGTTAACGTCATGATCTTTAACATACGACCTATTTATATATTCTGACATCGTACTCCACTGACGTATGACCTAAATAAAATTGCACAATTCTTCAATCATCCTTCATTTGCCTTATTTGTGCGCACAGTAGAATCTTACTA
>VTPC01008334.1:28579-52324 GCA_011009095.1 Ignelater luminosus
ATATATTACTTTTCACTTCCATACAGACATTTTATAAAGTAAAAGTCAAAGAAGAAAGATTTACTGAATAATAAAATAACGAGCTATAAAATATTCTCTTGTAGTAACAACACAATGTTTGTACCTTTTAACACCTCAAGATGACAAGTACATAAATATTATTGACCCTTTACTATCCTTATTAGAAATTCAAAAGCTGTTATCACTTTGCTTATTCTTCACAATTAATTAATTAATAGGTATTATTAAATACAAATAGGTAGTTACATCTGAATGTTAACGTATTAAATATACACTAAATCATGTGCGTACATGCACATTTTCGTAATGCAATAAAAAGTTTTTTCAACAATCAAAGCC
The DNA here is from genome assembly GCA_011009095.1 of Ignelater luminosus. Lineage (NCBI taxonomy): Eukaryota > Metazoa > Arthropoda > Insecta > Coleoptera > Elateridae > Ignelater > Ignelater luminosus. The sequence continues at coordinate 28,940 of VTPC01008334.1, forward strand.
TTGAATTCGATCGTAAAATAAATATATAAAGTTTATATCCGGTTATTACTTAAGAAAAAACAACCTCGCCCTTAAGCCTCCTCATACATTGAATACCTTTCGACATAAAACTCGAAAATATTTTTTAAATAAAGAATAGAGAAAGTTAATCAGATTACAATTTAAATTATCAAGAGATAGTAATTAAAGGAATGATTCAGCAAAATATTAAACGTTGCAACAATAACTTGGGTTTGGATATGCATCATAAGAATAGATGGAAATTATTATGTTAATTAGAACCACATTAATTATAAAGATGAGATCAAGAAAAGCCACGCCTATTTTTACATCTTTAAAAACGTTTCCGTATTTATTGTAACGATGAATGCTGCGTTATAAATCAATTAAATGTAGTTAATTGCAAATGACAAAAAAATCCTGTAAACGTGAGTCATGAATTAGTTGATTATGTCAGAATTTAAATGAGAGTTAAAAATTATAGTATAAGAATATCTTTTTAATTATCATAAAGTGCAGAATTGGTTGAGTAATGCTGTGAAAATATACACTCTAAGTTAAAATTATAATTAATTCTTTTACTTACATGGTATCATCTTTACAATAATAACATTTATTTTGCTACTTCAGATGCTATAGTGGTATTTCCTTGATTTCTAATGCATGACCATGACGTTCTTTCGTTAGTTGTTGTAAGTTTCAAATACATATTTACTCTTAAAAGCTTTTTTCATAACAGAAAAAGCTAAGTATTTCCTTAATAATAATTATCGGTTTTTGGTCTTCCGCTTCTGAACGATCCTGCATGCTTTTTTACCATTTTCTTATATTTCGTTGCGTGATCTACCATTGAAATCTCTTACTATGATTTTTTTTAAATCTTTCTACTCAAAACATTTTTTGATCGTATGTCACTATTATGGTCACAAGTCACTCACAATTGTTCATTTTATATTTCAGTTGAACTAGTAGTACATAATTTACAGCGTAGTATAGGTTGGATAATTATCTTCATTTATGTTAATTTGAAAAGTATTTAAAAGCAATGTAGTGGTTTCTAAGATGTGATGAGTACAATATTACATATTTTTCTACATTCTGAACATTTACAACCATACTAAAAATGAGTATACTAATAAAAGTGACACTTCATTTAATCCCAGAAGTGGTATGAAGGTTTTACATACCTACTTGTATCTCTATAGCAAGTTCCGAACGTTTAATAACTTTTATGACACCTAGAAGGATCGTTAAGTAAATACATTATTGGAGTTAAACAACAGTTGATCTTAGCTCTAACGTTAGGGCAGAAGGTCATAGGTCAATATGTACAATTTTGCACTATGACCTATTGAAGTTTAAATTCGTTCTGGATCTTTTTTTTAGATCACTGTTATTTGTGTAACAATGAATTAAGTAAGTTATTGAAATAGCCTACTGTATTAAATCTTGTTTAACCCATTAATGTCCATTAATGCTAAATCGAAACATTCAAGTAATAATTCCTTTTATCAAGTAAGATAAAACGATATCAGGTATATTAAAATACCTAAATTTTTTGTAATGTTATATTGACTAGATATAAAGCAGTACCCGCCCGCTCTAGCTCTACAAAAATTAAAAACTTAGGAAGTTAAGGGTGTTATCAGATTATCAGACTCACATTGCCACTGGAGGCGAAACATGGATTTCTTATGCAACACCTGAGAATAAACGACAATCAAAAGAGTAGCATCACGCTCATGCTCACTCACCAACCAAACCAATAAAATTCAAGATGGTACAGTCTACCCGGAAACTCATAGCAACCGTTTTCTCGAATCAACGAAGAATATCCAACCATTCATCCTACAGCACGAACTTGGCTCCTTCAGATTTTTATCTCTCTGCAAAACTAAAGGACTTTTTGAGAAAAACAAAATTTTATAGTAATGAAGAATTGACAGAAGGGGCGACTTGTTTTCGGAAAGAACTGCCCGCGGAGGAATATGAGACTATGTGAGTATGTAAGAAAGTAGCTTAAAGTTTATTGTTAAAAATTAAGTTTAAAAAAATATTTGCGATTGCTTAACTCTAAAACTGGTATTACTTCCCGTAGATGCTGTTATAGTTCCACCAGAGGTTGATGAGCTGACTGACAAAGAAGATATAGATGAAAATTTGTAACAAGATCTGTTATTTTCTATTTATTATTCTGAATCCTGCCACAATCTTGTATTATAGATGAGAATTTAGCACAGGAAGTGGCAGATACATTTCAAGTAATGACGGCAGGAAACTCAGATACAGAGCAGCTAGTTCTGTAACCTGTACGGGAAAAAAGGAGAACAGGACTCTAAAGCTACTTCTTACATTACAAATTAAGAAATAAGATCCTAATTGCAATGAAATTTTATTTGCTAATGAGATTTTCTAAGAACAGGAAATAAAGTATTCTCTTGTAAAAGTAATGTAACAAAAACCAAACTGTTGGTAAAGTTAAAAAAACTGCCTAACAAAAAGAAAAGAAAATTTTTTATGACATCAGTGATGACAGTTTTCTCCTGACTTTTCTACAAATCGATTTTACCGCTGTCTGTTAAAAAGGAGAAGAATTTACAAATGTTTTACAGCAATTTGAAATTTTGAACAATGACCGCTTCAATTATATCTTGTAGGACGATGTACAACATCTTTAAGATTATTATGTGCCTAATATACTCATTAGAGCATCTCTGAAAGAATCTATATTTAGGTCACCTTCAAGAATGATAATATTCTGCTTATACAGGGTGTTTTTAAATTGCATGAAACAAAGATAAGGACGTTATCCTACAGCGAGAAATAAGACGAAAATCTAGACGAAAATTTTTTCCGAATACGCTTTAAACTTTTGCTAAAGAAGGCGATTTTTTAGTAACTCCGTAACAATTTATGGTACAGTAACGAAATTTGATATCGTATTATGCACTTTGTGCTGTTAGTTGTTTGCAGTTAATTTGGCAAGACTTCCTTGGTCCCATAAGTGGGTTTGAAGGTGGAGGCCGTTCTTTACATTGTGTACAAAAATGTGTTTAGAGTTTTTTCAGAAAATCTACATATTTACATTAATAGCTGCGAAGAGAAGATTGTTTTTTAAATGGAACAGGCTATGTAACAGCTGCATTACATTTTGGAAACTTTTATAGACAAAAAGTTTCTGGAGATTAAAGCGGCTTTCTAAATTTGAAACTAGCTTAGCTACAAAATCAATAAAAACTTTGATAAGAAGAGCACGCATATCAAATTTTGGTACTGCAGCACAAACTGTTGTGGAATTATTAAAAAAGGTTGCCTTGTTTAGTAAAACTTCAAGGCGTTGTAGCTCCACAAGGGAGCATTTCCGGAAACAAAACTATGTAAGTTTTCTTTCTATTTTTCACCGCAGAGTAATATTCTTATATAATCTTTAAAAACACCCTGCATACAAATTTTAACACAGCATTGATTTTTTGGCAAAACATTTTGAAATTGCTGCTAAGTGATCTATAATATACTAAGATGACTGCAATTACACTTTAACACAAGAACTTGTTAAATCTATAGTTGTATCATTTTATGTCTACGTCGTCACAGCACCATATGCGAAGATCTACAGAATCTGGTGGTCAATCTATAATCTGGGAGCTTGAAATTGATTACTGGATCATCACTGCAACCTATTTCAGCTAAACAGACGCATTTTAGTTTATGATGTAAGAGTATTGTCGTTTTTGATTTTTGTAGAAGACGAAAGGGACGAGTTAGAGTGTAACTTGGCCAGGTTCTAGGATTGTACACTTTTTTTTTCCAGAGACAGAAATTATTTTTTTTAATGTAGCTATTTCCTTGGAAGGAATCTGAAGTATTTCAACCAAAGAAACTTTAATATTAAATTGATTAAGATGGTCTTTTACCAGCTCAGCAATACTATCCGCCTGCTTTCTACCTGCGATATTTCGCATTTTTCTGTGTTTATTTTTATGGTTAGGCGTTTGTCATTGTATTTAGACTTGCTATTAATAACTCTTTTAAGTTAAAATTAATTTTGTCTTGTTCTATACGTTTTAGAGAGGTTACTGCAAAAATTACTCACCTGTTTGTTTGTTTATGATACGTAACATTTTGTTCTGCTGTTTGATAAGCTATCAGTATTATTTGTATTGTTCTTGATTTTGCCAACAGAGTTTGTATTATTCAGAATTTGAGAATTTTGTACAAATTTCATGTGTTGAATTAGATTTACCTGTTGCTTTAAAGATTCAATTACCTGATTTTGGTGTTTGATAATTTCATCTTTTTGTTGAATAATTAATTTTAAATACTGCAGGTATAGTTTAGAGCGTTCATTAGATCCACTGAAATTTTTAATCTCATTCTCCATATTGTCATCCCTTTATTATTATCTTTAGTGAGATCTTTAACCATAGATACGCTACTGCTCTCCTTTTCCAAGATAGTTTTGAAGCAGCTTTCTTGCTACTGTGGCAGCATGGCATCCTTTTATTAGTAATGTTCCTTCGCGACATTCTTTTTTGTGTTTACTCAGGTCGTTGCATAATTCAAGTTGTTTAATATGCATAAAACATTGTTAGTATAAAATCAAGTGTTTATTAAATTTAATTTTTTTCTGATTTTTGTGTATTTTTCTGATAGAATCACTTTCACTTATCAATGTTGTATTGAAAAAATTTTGTAGTTCTCATAAATTATTTTTATTTTATTTTTATGTCTGAGATTCTTTCGTAAATGATTTTTTCCAAAATGGAAGTTTAATGAAAAGGCCGAACTTTATGTGCAATATGTACTGTTTTTGCAATAAAGATAAAAATATTTCGCAGGGACTATAATAACAATCTGTTACAATATTCAACACTTCAAAGGCTAAAACGTACGATAAGACAAAATTTTTTGGAAATAAACTGAATAAAATTTGCATCTAAATTACGTACATTACTTATACTGATAAAGTTTAAAAGCCTCAATAAAGAGCACTTAAAATTTTTTACGTTTGCGGATAAGTACATTTGGAAAATCAGGTTATAAACCTACGATTAAGATTAACTTGTAATTACGAAATTTGTAACACTTAAAATAATAAAAGTACTAGGAAAAATAACGCTTCAGGGTACTATTAATCTTCATTTTCTTCTCGCACTTAGAAACGTTAATTAAGGACATTTTTATCAAGCAAGAGTTAGTTTAATATCCCGAGACTTTTTTCTTATAAGCTCCTAGCAATAAATTTGTGATGTTAAATATCAAAATAAAACGAAGAGACGAGTGATAAAGTTGCATTTCGTTTAGAGCGGACAGCTACTAATTTAAACGGTTGTCTTTATTTATTTTGTTTTGAATAGACAACAATTCCAATAAAGAAAAGAGAGCAAGTCTGACTCATCCGTACTTTCTTGCGTTCAAATGCTGACATCTTTATGAAAAATTCTTATAAAAGAGGAAAACAAAATCTTTCTAGTTTCACCATTTAAAGAAGAATTAAAAAAACAGTGACATGCATACTAAACCAGTAAAAAGTATTTTAACATATAAAGAGCAAGCATGTAATCGATACACATTTTACACTCTGTCAATTTTTTTTACCTATATAACTGTAATACAATATTAAGCGTATCTTGTGTTCATGTTTTTTATGAAAACTAATATCTTCTAAATATCAAAATTGGGATGTTTGAACTACTTCGTTTTTGAAGAAATTAATAATGAGACTAATTCGTTTTACATAAAAGTTCCATTACAGAATCATGTTAAGCTTAAGTAAAATATGTGACAGATACCATACTGCAAATAATTACAATTTTGTAGTAAGATTCTACTGTGCGCACAAATAAGGCAAATGAAGGATGATTAAAGAATTGTGCAATTTTATTTAGGTCATAAGTCAGTGGAGTACGATGTCAGAATATATAAATAGGTCGTATGTTAAAGATCATGACGTTAACAAAATTGCAGACTTCTTATAATAAAACTAAATTTGCTTCAGTTAGAAACTAACAACTAATTTCTATTGATGCCCGTATTTATAATAGTCATCCCTTGAATGTGCTGGCCGTATCTTTACCTTGAGTTTGAGTAGAAGAACGAGTTTGAGTAAAGCTCAAATTTGAGCTAGGTTTGTTACTCATCTATCTAAGAGCTACGTGTAACTGCAAGGATTAAGTCTTCGTGTTATAAACTATACTGTTTCTGTTTAGTGTAAGCAATCTCTTGAAAGTATCTACACCATGTTTTTCTGGCATAACTCTCTCCATTAAACTTCATCACCTACAAGTTTTAGTTTTCGAACCTTGCTGGACTTACTTTTTGTTTATGTCAGTTACTATAATTCTGAAACCTATATCGAATTTCAATACTTGTTTTATTTTTCAAACAGGACGAAATACGATCAAACTGTTTTGTCAATGACATTTCCCTCAAACTCTCTAGTAACTAAGAGCCCACTTTAAATTATGGGTCACTCTTACACTAACTTATATTTATTAAACCTGTATCACACAGGTCTATAAGGGGAATTGCTAACTATCCTGAAAAAACACGGCTCTTGAAAAGAAAGCTTTTTCATTTCCTTCAAAGCCGCTACATACAACTTGAGAGACTTGTACTCTATTGGGAATTTTCCTAACTACTTTATGATGATAACAACAGAAGATGTAAATAGCTAATAAAACTTCTCAAACTGAGAAAGCCACAAAGTTCACTAATGGAACTCAATCAGCGAAGAGTCTTCAAGAAAACAGCTCCTCAAAAGAGTTCTGAAGGTATTCCGACTTAAGATTGCTGTCTCGTTTTATTTTATCCACCCACGACAAGAACTGATCAGTTGGAACAAAATCGAGCAAGCAGAGGTCAACCCACCGTCGATTTCTAAACAGGGAATTGTCTTTTTGTTTTTTCAACTGCAATATCACAAAGACAATTCCAGCTTATCCAATTCTTTGATGCCTGTAAGTCACTGTTCTTCAAAAGGAAAACGCCGACTTTGGAAAAGCAATCTTTCAGACTGAGGTAATTCATCTTGCAACGCACTCAAGCACGCAAAATTCCAAACCTAATTCTGGCATTGTTTTATATCATCCGCAGTTAACTTGTCTGACCTGATCCTTTGACTTTATTCACTTCTTCAACTGCTTTACACGCCATCTCATAACGTTACTTTATCAACAACTGTCATTATCATCTGCCGTCACTTTCATCTCAGTAAAAGCTCTGCTGGCATTGTTCTCATTGCCCACCGTCTCCCGTAGGTTTTCGCACTAATCCTTCACCCTTTATCTTTATCCTCAAAGCTACTATTTTTTCAAACCCATCCGTAATTCCGACAACTTTCATGTTCGCAACAATCCTTGTCACGTCTATTCTGAACCTTTTTCCAACACATCTGTACCATTTCCTAAGTATCCCATCTTCCCTATTTCAAAATCATTTAGAATCTCGCTTCAGACCATTTCATCTTTGCGTCACACGATATATCTCAATAACATACTGCCAAAAACACTACAATCAAATTCATTTATATATGATTTTACTCTGCTTTATTTGTTGCTCCTTTCTAGTTGTCTAAGTTGTTGGTTTATCTTCCTTGGACTTAGTTGGCTAAACTGGAAGAAAAATTTATGAAATGCTTACTTTGTTTGAAATCTTGTAGCCTCTGTGTGAGATAACACAGATGAACAGATGTATATGAATATTTCTCCCCCAATAACTATCTCATCTGCTTCACTGCAGAAGAGCATTTTCCTAAAACGAGGTTGTAGATACATGTGTTACAACATTTGATAAGGGCAGCTTAATAAGAACACACTGCTCTACAGTATACGAACAATTGGGAAATACAGTTCTATGCAGGGCAACATTTATCAAATCGGGTCACTGCGCAGTTTGTTTTAGAACCTGATGCAGTTCACATTTTTCGAACAGAAAAACCATCTTTACTGCATTTACATCTGTTTTGAAACCTAAAACTTCATCTAATGTAAAACACAACGAGACCACCTGTCTTTAAATTGTAATCTATTTAAGTATGATTTTGAGGCTGTCTATCACTAGAGACATAACAATTCCCAAAACTATATGCAGCACTTTGAACTGGTGAGTATATAATAGGTCATAGGTTTTTAGATTTACAACACCTACTTTGCGGACGATGCATAATTTTTTTAAATTAGCCTTCTTTACCTTTACACTTTGGACTAGTTTTTTATTTAGTTCAGACGAAACACCTTTTCCACCATTAGTTTGGTTCTCTTAAGATAATTAATATAGAGAAAAGACCAAGGTGGCCTGCAGAAGGGCAAAGCTCCAACTGTATTTATGCTTAGCTCTATATTAAAGAGGCAATTGGAGGGCAAAGTTGGATTTTCGACCACGGGTGGTGATTTGGGGAAGATCAAAGACCCAATTTTGTTAGATTTAGCTTGCCTAAAAAAGCTAATAATTACAAAATTCCTCCATGAACAACCGCAGTTTGCTTGTGGAATAGCGCAGCACGACCCTTATTTGTATTTACCTCTCTTAAGGAAGTTGATGGGAAACAAAGCCCAACTTTGGTTCATCGCAAGTTGTACACGGAATGATGTTTGTAATTAGCTTTCTTAAGAAGTATAATGAAGAGCAAAGTCCGACTTTGTGTCACCACAGGTTGCGTATAAAATGGAGCAAGGCGAGCCGTGCTCGTTGAGATCTCTTAAAAAGGTTAGTGTCCGAAATAGACGAAGGTGGCCTGCAGAAAGGCTGAGCTCCAACTGAAGCTATAATTAACTTTCTTAAAGAGGCTGTTGAAATCGAAGTCGGATCTTTAACCACCGGAGGTCGCTTGCGGCTGTCAAAGTCGCAAACTTATTATAATTATTTAGTTTCCCTAAAAAGGTCGGTAAAAGCGGGATTCTAACTTTGTTGGTGGAATGGCGCAGCACGACGCTTATTTGTATTACGCTCCTTTAGAAGGTCATTGGAAGACCAAAGTCCAACTTTGGAATGGCGTTCGTAATTAGCTTTCTTAAGAAGGTTAATGAAGGAGAAATCTGGATTGGAGCAGCGCCACACGTGTTTGTATTCAACTCTCTTAAAATGACTAATGGATGGCGAATCCCGACTTTGAGCCACAGCAGGTTGCGTGCATGATAGCGGTAAGCTCCCAATCGTGTTTCTTATAAAGACTAATACCCATATGGGTTTCAGAAATATAAAACCAGTTGAGATCATTAAAGGTGCATGTGCTTGTGCAGGTGGGCTGTCTATCTTTGTCAGTGAAGAAAATGAAGCAATTCTGCAAAAAAGAAATTCGAAAGTAAATAAGTAATATAATTGATGCTGTCTTAAAAGTATATTGTGCACTAAGTAAGACGATAAGTCAAAAAGGGATCTCAGAAAACAAAATTAAGTTTATATGTGTGATAGTGTATAGTCAGGAGGAAAAAAGGTCAATGCAAGCATTTAGAATGAACTACCTTAAAAAAGTCGTAGGAATCATAAAACTAGACAGAATTGAAAATGAGAATATCCACAGAGTACCACAACTGGAATCCTAAAGTGGAAAGACAAAAAGCTAAACTGCTTTCGCCATCTCCCGCCTACGAATGAAGGAGGACAAGTGAAAGTAAAAGAAAGATCAGCTATAAAGCTAAGATAATTTGGTACCTAATAGAAAGGAAAAACGCAAAGAGCAAAGAAGTTAGCAAAGGGCGAAAAGAAGCAAACTAAGATAGTACATGAAATCACATTGTAATAGAATGCAAATATATATATATATATATGTATATGCAAAAAAGAAATTCGAAAGTAAATAATATATATATTACTATAGAAGGTTAACGAAAATAAAGTCTCAAACTTGCGCAGCTCAAGGTTGCACGTAGAATGGCGCAATGTAACCCGTCTTTGTATTTTCTTAACTTGGGTCACCGTAATTTGAATGTAAAATGGCACAGCGTGTTCTTTAGTTTAGTGGAGATCGAAAGTAGAGCTTTGACCACCGAAGGTGGCCTGTGGATCGGCAGAGTCCCAACCGTGTTAGCATTTAGATTTCATAAGAAGGTTAAAGATGACAAAATTTAGATTTTAGCAACGAAGGGTTTTTTTTTTCTAAATGGAGCAACGTGGTTCGTGTTTGTATTTACCTCTCTTAAGGTTAACAGAAGGAAAATCCTGATTTTGGGTCATCGCCGGCTACACTTGGATGACAGCTCTCGAGTCGCCACGTTCTAGGTGCCACTTATATGTAACCTAACCTCGCGTTACAGCTACTTATATTGAAGACCCAAAAGGAGAGTTCTTAAACTGCCCCCCGTCTCAATTTGAAGTGAGATTCTGCCGGAAAATGCACAATCTCCAACCAATGACCATTCAAAAAATCAGTCCGAGGACACCAAAGGAATATTTGGCAACTGCAGATTGGTTCAAAAATTACAAAGAGAATCTAACCCTCGGAAAACTAATCTCAAAAATATCACCCGGAACACGCATTCCTTTACGATAAAAATATATATCAATAAAAACAATAGAAACACTAATCAGGCAGACAGAAATATGGTTTAAAACCTAATAAGTGAATACGGAATTTAGACAAAAGGCTACTGTATCAAAAATCTCAGAAAAATTCGCATGCAAATAGCCCTAAATTAACCAAAACCGATACAATCAATCCTGAATCTAATAGTTACTCAATAGCTGACGGAGCGATAGTAGATAATCTTGGTTAATTAGCTGAAAACAAATAAATGTCAAACAGAACTATTAAACGAGAAAAATCATACACACAAGCAGAAATTAATTCTACCAAAGCAAAGAAAGTTGCTTAAAATACATCTGGCAACTAGAGATAACTATAAATCACAAAATAAGATCACTCCTGGCCATCCCTGAATAATTAAAATAAAATAATTCTTAAGATTTTTAATACAAAGAAAATTCCCATGTGCAACATAAATTTAATACAAGCAAATTTATTAGAAATTTCATTTCAATGATATATAAGGTGGTCTAATAGTATATATTTTCGTACGAATTCTTATAGGAACGGTGAAATAGATTAAAGTTAATAAACGACAACCGGTGAAGATAACCAGAGCTAGTAAGGATAAGGACCCATGTTAGGTTCATAAAAAATGAACGTAATACAATGCATTGCGCAACAGACGACGGTTTCATTTGCTCACTCATGGTACCACTGACGTGCAAGAATTTGAAGGATAGGACAGCAGGGCCTCCTTTTTCCAGACATCCCTACCCAACTATGTCGAGAGCACCAGTCACGCCTTCCTTTCTCCTTAGTCTCAAGGCCACAATTCCGGTTTATATTTGAATGACCCACGTAGACCAACCAAAAACAAATTACCAGATGAGGTTAGAAAAGACAGTTACACAGAGGAGTCGGGAAAGAGTTGTAGAAAGTGTAAAAGTCAGACTGTGTGTATGTGTACAATTTGCGATGTGCATCTTCATCCTGTATGTTTTAAGGACTTCCATAGTCTTTCAAATGTGACCTGTCACAAAACTATAGTTTTAGAAATAAAACAAAAACTGCATTTATAAGCTTATGTGTCAAATAATATTATTTATTCTATATATTCCGCCATTGATGCGAAAATGTAACATTATTTTTTTGAGATCACCCTGTATAGAGAAGTTTTTTTCACTTACTGTGGTGCTTTTTAGGTTTCGGTTGATAAGTATTTACAAAATGAGCTCTCAAAAATTAAAACTTGATGCCTCCGCCGTTAATGGGTTAATAAGGTTTGAATATAATAAATAGAAATCTTGGCTAAACATTTTCTGCAATTTGGGAAAGTACAGCAAACACATAGGTCTCATACTTTGACAGGACAATCTCACGGTCTCAGGGTTTTCAAAATCTCAGGAAACAAGAACGTTTACAAAACATCTTACAAGGATAAACCAGCTTGACAGGTAAAAGTAATAACATAACTACGAGAAAATTTAATAAAAAGCTGCTTAAGTTATGTGAATTAAATAAAAAGTACCCAGACTCAATCCTAGAAATATGAAACAGTGTAGCCAGTTGGTATTTATCTGGAATCATTGGTACTTTCTTTAGAGATAGTAAAGAAGGTTCGACAGTAACAAAATGATATTGCTGAATTGCACATACCAGTTTATTCTCAATCACTTCTTAAAATAGAAAAATAATCTGTATCTAAAACTGCAAGAATTTGTAAAATTTCATATTCTAGTAGTAGAAGTTGTTAATCAATTTCCTAAGAAATTCTATGGAGACGTTTTCCGATTAATCGAGATAAAAACATTTTCTGTTTTTAGTATCAATAAATTATAGTATAGCACCTCATTGCGGTCTTTTTTGTTGAAGCACAGCCAATAAATACAAAACTCGACATAAAAAAACTCAAGATTACCAGGATGAAAGCGTCGATGATTTCTTAACCATTAAATTGTTCAAACTCTGTACAAAGCCATTTATTTTTGTTGCAAAATGATATCTACTATAAATAGAAAATGAAAGCATTTTGATTTTGTAATAAAGTTACCCGTATACTATTTAAAGCGCCAATTTTTATTATGTAGAAGTTGTATGTACGTAGCGCTTCAGTTAATTTATAGAAGTATCAGAATGAGCAGGTTTAACACACATTCTAGGGCATTCTGCATTAGGTGTGGCGCTAATGAACATGTCTTATCTTTCATATATCATTTAATATTTTAAAAGGTTGACACTTCTGTACAAGCACGAGATATTATAAAACGTATTAAAAGCGTTAATTATCCGTTTCGAACGAAAAGTTACGCATCTGGCAATAATTAGGTCAGTAAAGGCCTTGTCCAGATTGTACTGTTTCCTTTAATTACCGTTTCGTTATAATTCATTAAAATTTACATCTTCTGATTTTATTTTGTTTCCTGGGGATACTTCATCGTAATTATACGCCTACATATAAAACCGAGAAGGCAGTAAGAAGCGAACAAGTAGTACATAAGTACAAAGTATACTTTATTACGTGTTAATACAGGCTAATCAAGCCAACGCACTATTTTGTTACACTTCATTTGTGTAGATATAACTATGTAGTTTATATCCGCAAAATGGATAATAATCGAATCATTTCTTTACTTTATCCACTGAAATTGTTTATTTTATGCTTTCGTTAGAGGTTATTAAAATTCCACCTCTGCAAAGCTGTTGTTTATTTGTTTCCTATCGGTAATCAGAGCCATAATTATAATTTTAAAGTTAACGGGAATTGTACTTTCACTGATAAACTTCCTCTTATTGTATGAAACTTGAAAAATATTCTCCGTTAATATCATGAAAACCGGTAACTTATTTTTTGTTAAAATACATTATTATAAAACATTATTATTATCATCGTTACATTGCGTAACATAATTGGCTAGGTTACAACATTGCCCTAATTTTGTAATAAATTATTATCAGTGAATTTTTTTATTCATTAATTTACTTTCAAAGAAAGAATTTTACTTTTTTGGTAACTTTTGAAAAGTAATCAGTTTGACTATTCAAATGTAAAATCCTAACCTAGCCTGTAGGATTAAACTTTCTCCCTTAAAGCAACTTGATCTTGAATCAAAACATTTCCGTCAATTCTTATGACTTTTAAGGAATTTAGTAATAATTTGTGATTATTTTCCATATTCCGACTCAAATCGTAGCAGAATTGGTAGAATGACTTTTCCATGCTTTAAAGTGCCGTAGGCGATGCTATTCCACAGTTTACTAGTAGTCTCTTCAGAAATCTTCTACATAAATTTAAAACAAGAATTTGGTGTGAGCCGCGATACTCTAGGTAAACTCATCGGAAGATGTAAATAGAGTGACCATAAGTAGTTACATTAAGAACAATCAGCAAGATTGGAGCAAGCACTCATTGAAAATAATCAGTGTCATAAGAAGCTCCGTGCAGGAGGTCAATGATTTCTCGTCAAATTTTCTAGTGGTTTAAAGACATGCCCTGGAAAGGCTTACGAAACTCCAGGATAAAAACTTACCAGAAAAATGTCATTTATTACAAGCTGAATTTCAAGATGGGTAGCATGTTTGGAAAAGAAATCTGTTTAGGCCAGTCAAGATCGACATAAGTCATTGCAAAAATTAGGATAGTTCTGATTTTCTAATATGTTGTTAGGACCTCTACGGGTAGTATAAATCCAGATTTGCAACCCCGACTAACCTGTGCTACCTGCGTAGTGGCCAAAGAACTGCAAAATTTTTGCACTTGTTTTGGTTGTTTGATTATATCTCCTAAACTATGCGTTCTACGGAACCCGTTATTCATATCTTTTTTAAAGTAGATTACATACGCTACAATTTGAGACTAGGATGGGCTCTGTATCTCCATTAGTTACCGCGATACGGATTTTCAAACATTGGCAATTTTTTTTTGTTTTTGTTTTTTTGCAATCTTCGTCGTCATCATTGCCGTTGTCCATATCGATCGGCGCACGATTGGCGCAAGACTGACCTTTACAAAACCTGCAGGATGCCGAACATGCTAAGCTCGTTTTTCGGCAAGTGCAGGCTCCAGAGCACCCTTTTTTGCACTTGCATGACAGCATTTTCAGGAGCGATTGAGAGGCTGGAGTCATTGTCGTAGCAATGGTGAGTAGTCCTGGATCGCTGGTGTACCAACCCCAGTCGTTTGGGTTTTTCCACCTCCAACCATTTTTGTACTTGATAGTAAGTGCGAAACGCGTGGTGCTTTGCAGTGTCTTAAGTGGGGAGAAGGCGAACAAGATTTACTTTGGCTGTGGCTGCTGACTTGAAGCACGTGTAAAGGAGGCTGTTTAGAGACTCGGCTTCATCTCCTTCATAGATAGCCACGCAAAGCTTCTTACCAGATGTGGCTATCGCTTCCTGGCTGGAATCTGCTTGCAAAAATATTTTCCTCAGCTCTATCAAATGATGGTTTTTCTGGAAAATGCCGCACCATTTGTCTTCCCCTGCCAGAATAAGACAGAGGTGGTGTCACAGCCACTGAAGGCGTAAAGAAATAGCGCGAATCCTTGTGGGTATTCAAGGTCTTTACAGGCGAATGAGGTGGTGGGAAAATAGATGCACCCAGACCCAGTTTTGTCTCTTTTTTGGAAGTACACTTTCTTAGAGGTGGAACCCAAGCCATTAAGCAGGACCAATAAATCCACATCCTCTCCAATCACTATGACAACTTTTAGAGAGAGAGAGAGAGGGAGAGGGAGAGAGAGAGAGAGAGAGAGAGAGAGAGAGAGAGAGCAGTCCTGACGATATCTGCGTCAACGTCTTCTGCAAACTGTTTGGTCTCAATCTCGTGTTTGTTAAACTCAGTGTAGAGCATTTCAATCAGATGGCGTTTGTTTTGGTCATTGGCAAGTACTTCTTCTTGCGGTACTTTAATTAGTGTCGACTCCTCAAACTGTATTACACTGGGAGAGAGAGCGCAGCAGAGCAACGCAAACATTCAGCTGTTTTTGCGCTCCTGAAGGCTGCACCCTCTGGGTACTCGTCGAAAAGTGGTTCAACACGTAGCTGACGCCAAAATTGCTCTGACTGAGTAATTGCAATGCGAGACACCCTTGTGGATCAGATAACCACCATCCATCACAACGGACGTTGTGTTTCCTGCGATGATGTTGTCAGGGAGTGGAGTGAATGCGAGTAGAAGAATAACGTTGTTTCTTTTCTCATCCCCTCTCCAGTGAAAGTGACAATGGGTATGGCGCAAGATCATACTCAAAGTGTTTCTTCAATTGCCCATCTGATTGTTTGGTGATGCAGATCCTCTGGGAGATCGTAAGAGCGTCTACATCAACTTTCTTATTAACCACTTTCACTGAGCTAGTGGTGGTTGCGAAGGTGTCCACTTTTTCCTTCCGTTTAAATTTTACCGCCTCAAACGTGATACCAACAATTTGCTTTACGCCTTCAGCTTCCAGTTCTTGGGTCAAGTGGCAGTTGATCTCAGCACCTCCAACAATTCCACTAGCAATGGAAAATAGGTGGTCTGTCACCGGGAATGGGGGGTGGGTACTGAACCACTTCTTCAGAAGAAAGAAAACAATATCTTTTTATTGGGTTTAATTCTTTATAATTTCGTATTTTTCTGGCGGCTCCAGACAATTTTAGCAATAAATCAGGGGTTGTCGAGCGATAAAGTCTAGGAAATAAAAATGCATTTAGCTAGGGTATTTTGGTATTTGGCCATTTGTGGGAAAACTATTTGGCCCACGGGCTTCGCTGTGCGCTTAAATTAAAGCTAATTAATTTGTCTAATACTTTTTCTAATAACTATTATGTAGAACAAGCCTTTTTGCCAATATTTAGCTCCAAACATTACCGTAACAAAAAACCTCAGTTTTTGGAAAAAATTGCGAATATTTGAAAAGCTGGATCTCGGTAACTCATGGACGTACAGAGACCATCCTGATCTCAAGTTGTGGCAAATTTAATCCACTGCACTAAAGATATAAATAATAGTTTCGGTAAAACGCATAGTTTAGGCGATTTCACTGTTTTTGGCCACTATGCAGGTAGCACAGGTTATTCGGGGTTGCAAATCTGGGTTTATACTACTCGTAGGGTTCATAACAACATATTAAAAAATTGGAACTACCCTAATTTTTGCGATGTTTGGGTTTTTTATATGTCCTTATTGACTGAACTAATTCGGAAATTTCCAAATTAAAGACTTCAGTCCGCTGTCAAGTCTATAACAAAATTACAACCCTTCTGTCACTACAACTATATATTGCCTTTATTTAACTAAGGAAAATCAAACCCACCCACCAATCTGTAAGTTCATTATGAAGAAGAAACAATTCTCTAGTGTTTCTGTCAAAGATTTGGTAGTCGACTGTAAATGCAGCAACAGCAATCGAAGGTGAACGTTCAGAAGTAAACATAGTGACATCTAGATAAAATTTGTCGTGTCGCTCGTTTTATTCAAGACATTTGACGAGTTTAATCCCACATTGCTACATACTACCCCAAGGTAACCAAATTGGGTGCCAATGTCTCAAAAACCAAAATCAACACTCGATAAAGAAAACCCAACCCTGAAATGCAACAAACATAAAAGGTATGTACATCCCTTTGGAAGCCAGAAGGGAAGTTAACTCTACATTACGAAAATCATGCAATCAACTATGTTAGAAGCATCCATAAACCAGTAGCATATACAAAATAGACATTTTGGAGTTGTTCTACCCAGCAAGAACACATTTCACATTGCAAAACATCAAAGCATTAGGAAAACGCAAAAAGAAAGAAAAAAATGAAAAATACAGAATAGCAAAGTGTAAATAAAACGCGAGCGAGGTTGAAAAAATTGCAAGCAGAAATAGGAAGGATACAATACAGCAAATGTACACAAATAGATAAACAGTTCAGGGTTAAACTAAAAGTTAGAAATAAGTAATTTGTTGGAATGTGATTTCATTATAAAATTTTCTCTGCACATTTAATTCCATAAATATGTATAGTTTTAAAATAGGAGTTTTTAAATTATTATATAACCCCACGGACCAACTTAATGTACGAGCTTTTCAATTTAGCAATAGGCCTTTTCTCAGGAAAAGCGCTCATTTGGTTGAGGTCGATTGAATCTTCTCTAGTAGATTGGGATTCTATAGTTTCCGCTTTGAGGCGTGACTTCTTACCGGGTGATTATGACGATCATTTGTGGAATGAGATAAAAAATCGTAGGCAGGGTATTAATGATCGTTACTATGTTTATAGGGAAATTGCCGAGGTAACCAAAATAAAGTATATTCTTGCCAACTTGCTCCCAAAGTATTTCAAACAATTAGCATTGATTGACATTCAGAGTCTAAGAGAGTTAGCTAGGTTGTGTCAGAAGTTAGAGGAAGTTGCTTTAAAGCAACGAGGTAGTCGTCCAAATGGTAGTAAGCAGTCAATTAATTTACTTGAACCAGACCTGGCCTATATATCGGAAAATTCATCAGTGTCTCAACAGAATCCCGTTACCTTTCACACGCCTAGTCATAATCAGTTTTCGAAAAGTCTCGATCCTAGCTCAGCTCATTCCGAAGAGTTTAATGCATCTACGGGTAGTTTCAAATACTATAGCAGGCCTTCTCGAGTATTTGGTATTTCCAAGAATAAGACTCATTTCTTTAGAGATAAGGATGCTAACTTTAATTGTACTTCCAATAGACCGAGTAACACTGCAACTATGGGTAAAGTTATTATTTGTTGGAATTGTAGGCATCCCAACCCTACCCTCCAGAATTGTACTCTAGAACGTAATAAATTCTGCTTTAAATGTTACCATTTCTTCTTGCACAAAATGTTTTGATGCTGGTAATCTTCAGGGATACGGGCAAAGGAGATAGTTTTTCGTCGTCCAGCCTTGGCTGGAAAATATATTTCTAAATTCTTTTGGAATAAATGGTATAGCAAAAATTACAGTATTAAAGAATCTGCTCTTCTATTAGTTAAAAAATCTCATGATAACCGACAATTATATCTGTTAATTTGTTCGATAAGGAGTTTGTAGCTTTCTTGGATTTTGGAGCAAATTCTTCAATAGTCTGCAACAATGGTTTATCTATTTTGGAAGAATTTAAATTGAAAATCAACAATTCCAATCACAAATTCGTCAGTACGGCAGATGGTGTCCGCTAAACTGTTAAGGGTATAATCGAATTACCTTTTTATATCGGTTGCACTTGTAGAATAATCTTTGCTTTGGTTGTGCCTTCATTTCAACATTTTATCATTTTAGGAAGTGACTTCTGTAGGAAATTTTCAGTAGCCATTGACTTTAAAAACAATTCGTGGAAAATTGCTGGTCCAGACGATAAGAATATTTGTAGTTTAGGGGTCGTCCATTAATCACGTGAGGTTTTTAAGCCCCTTTTCTACATCCCCCCTCCCCGCTGGTGATACGTGGTGAGGTTCTAAGCTACCCCACCCCTCACCTATCTAACATCACTTGTATTTGTTTTGTTAAAAAACTCAAATATTTTGCAAATACGATCTCACAGATCGACCACGTCAATTGCGCGTTACTTGTCCTACGGCAGCTCACAGCAAGGCATTCTCGGGCATGGTTACGCGAAAATATACACGTGATATGTAACAACAAACCCCCTTCCCCCATTGTGATCAATAGTGATGTTATCCAAAGCCCCTCCTCCTCTAGTTGGACCTCACGTGATTAATGGACAACCCCTTAGGTAAAACTGATAGTCCAATACCTGAAAATGAGTTAGGAGTACAAAGTAACGATGTTTTGTATGAAGTTCAGAGGTGTAAGCGTCATTAAGAGATTTGAGAAGTTGGGTAGAGATGACAAATTATCTTGAACAAATAAATTAGTCTATAATATCAGTACTGGTAATGCGTTGCCAATAAAACAGAGGCGGTATTTGTTGTCGCCAGGCATGTTAGATATTCTAAACAAGGAACTTGACAAAATGTTGTCTTTAAATGTCATTGAGCCTTCTAATAGTGCTTCGTCATCGTTGGTGCTCCTTGTAAAATAGAAAGACAGCAGGTTTTGCTTTGACAGCCGTAATCTAGATTCTGTCATGAGGAAAGATTCATTTCTATTTTTTTGTTTGTTTTTAGCTTTAGGTCAATAATAAATATAATTAAAGTAAAGGTCAAGAAGAAACCAAACAATTAATGATTCATTTTCCAAGAGTAGATTGAACTCTTAGTATGTTGCGTGATGCTCGTTTCATTTCTTCAATCGATTTGAAAAATACCTTTTGACAAATTCCTTTCTCTCCGACGAGTCTAAAGAAAAGACGGCGTTTGCAGTGACTGGTAGGGGATTGTTCCATTTTAATGTCCTTCCGTTTGGTTTACCTAATGCGGCCCAAGCCCAGCAAAGGCTTATGGACGCTATATCTGGTCCTGAGTTTGAACCATACATTTTCTGTTATCTAGACGACATTATTCTTATCAGCCCAGATTTCGACCATCATATGAATCTCTTGCGCAAGATTAAAAGTTGTCTGAAAGAAGCCAATTTAAGCATAAATGTGAATTTCTTAAGTCTTCACTTAAATAATGTTACTTAGGTTGTGTCATAGATGCCACTTCTGGTCTTCGCACTAATCCAGATAGGGTCTTAGCCATGAAAAGTATCCACCTCCTCAAAACAAAACCGAAGTTAAACGTTTCGTGGGTATGTGATACAGGAAGTTTATTTTTCCTCATTGATGGGTCCAATTAATGATTTGATTAAAGGCAAAAAGAAGGGCGGAAAGACTGTTTGGACCAATGAGGCTAACGACGTGTCTATAAACATCTGATTTCAGTTTCCGTTTTGGCTACACCAGATTTTTCTCTCCCATTTTACATTATTGCAGTGTGTTGCATCCGAAGTCGGTCTTGGTTGTGTCTTCACCCAAGATCAAAACGAAGTCGTTTACGCGCCGAAATAAATTACAGCGGGACTGAAAAAGAATGTTTAGCGGTGGTCTTTGGTGTAGAGGAGTTTAGGGCTTACATTGAAGGGACGAGTTTTATTGCAATTACTGATCACCATTCTCTTCTATGGCTCCACAGAATGAGAGATCTTTCCGGGAAGTTAGCTCGTTGGAGTGTTAGACTGCAGCAATCTAATTTCAATTTAGTTCATAGGAAAGGGAAATTCAAAATTATTGAGAAGTCCTGTCAAGGAACCACCTAGCGTTAAAAATCCTGACATTTGTGTTGGTGAATCTGATAATATCAGTCTTCAAATCGATCTAGATAATGGAGATAATTTTTAGAAACAAATGCGTCAAAATATTCTAGAGCAGCCAGATAAATACCTTTAATGGTCTGTCAAAAATAACTATGTTTATAAATTAGTCCCATGCAAATCAGCTATAACTTCTAGTGTTTCTAATTGGAAGCTTTTAGTTCCAAAAACACAACGTAGCATGATTTTGAGTTCCATGCATGACAATCCACCAGCGACGCATTTAGGGTTCACAAAAACTTTAGATCGTGTTTTCTTGCTTTATTATTGACCCCAGATGCGTGTTGACATTTATCGCTGTATAAGAGCATGCAAGACCTGTAACGGTCAGAAAGCTTCTACTTTCTGTCAATTTGGGTTAATGGGTGCTTAGAGAAGTATGAGGTTTCTTAGTAGATCTAATGGGTCCTTTACTCAAATCGACTTTTGAAAACTCTTACTTACTAGTCGCATCTGATTGGCTTTTCAAGTGTGTTCTTTTAAAGCCACTTCGTAGAACTTTTGCTTTTAATGATGTGAAATACGAGTATATAGAATATGAAGTTTTTCTTATGTTTGGTGTTTCTCAGTACATAATCTGCAATAACGGAACACAATTTACCAGTTCTATCTTTAAGGAGATGGTAAAAAGCAATAAGTCAAATATTTGGTACACTTCTAAATAAAGACGGAAGTGGATAAAGGATTCATGTAACATTTTTTAAAAAATTGAGATTTTTTGGTGAATAAAGGTTTTATGTACCCAAACATTTTTTGGGATCAGTTTCGTAGTTCTATTGTATAAAATTAAAAAGGTACGGGATGATAAAGAATCTATGTTAATCTAATTTTAACAAAACTTAATGGATAAAAGATTTAGGTACGCTTGATTTCTGATCATAGATCCCTTATTCACTAACATTTCAAATTATTGCTACATGAATCCTTTATCCATTTGAAATTAGTTAGAAACCTGTAAAAATATTAACAAAATGAACATTGCACCACAATGTTAGGTTAGAAATGTATCAGTACTGATGGTTTTGTGCTCTACATTTTTATAGTTTTTACGCGATGGAAGACTTAAATGTGCGCAGTGCAAGTAAAAAATAGTGCTAATATGTCGGCAAGAAGCATGCTAATTTTAAAACTTGCAGAAGAACAGACTAACAAGGGTAAGTATAAAAGTTATAGCTGCTTTTATTTAAAATATAACCTAAAAAATATTATTGCGTTTTATTCACGTTTAAGTTTTGCGGTGGGTTTTCACCGTTTAGTACAAAAAGCAAAATGATAAATTTATCTTAAACTTTCAAACAAGTATTTTCTTTTAACAATGTCTTTCTTTCGTTTTTAGGTCTCAATAGTTCAAATGACAGCAGGATCCCAGCCAAGAGTGACAATAATAATTCTCTAGAAAGGTTATTAGCAAAGTTAATACTTACTACCCCTGTAAAACAAAGTTCCTATGGTAAGTTGCGATAGTTGAAATGAAAACATGATGAGGTACATATTTTGTTATTGTTGTTTTAGACGGCTCAGATGAGACTTCTGACAATACTGATTCTGATTATGCAGAGCAATTAAAATCTAGAAAAAGACCCCTATCTCTAAAGTCAAATATTCTATGGGCTAGTGTATCAAATAAAAAGAAAATAAATAATGACCTGGAAAACTTCGTAGACCAGGTAGCTTTACAAACGCTGGGAAATAATGAAAAAGAAAGTATGATAATAAGTAAAAAAGATAATACAATTACTCCTGTAAAACAGGCAGATTTAGGTAAGTTTTGCTGGTCCAATTGAAAACTTGAAGAGTTTTTTATTTTGTTTCTTTTTAGATTGGTCTGACAACGGTTCTTCAGATGATTATGTACCAGATACTTCAGATGAGACCTCTGACGACAGCGACTTGGACTATTCAAAGGAACTGAAATCCAGAAAAAAATTCCTATCAACAAAGTCAAGAAAGATAATTCATAATGACGTTGAAAACATCGAAGACCAGATAAAGACTTTAAAAACGCTGGAAAATAAAGATAAAGGAAGTAAAATAATCAATAGTGAAGATGTAAATAAAACACTGAATACTAAAAATAATAATGCATTGATCGAAAAAGTTCAAAAGAAGATATTCCAGCTGCCTGAAAAAACATCTAGGAAGCGACAAAAGAACTTAGACAACCGGAAAAGATACAAAGCAGCAAAGGCTAGAGAAAAAGGAGAAAGCTATATTAACCAAAAAGGAAAGCTAGTTCCGTCAAAAAAGTTGAACTAGGTTTCTTGTCCCAAAAAGAAAAATGCACTCTCAACTGCAATGCAAATTTTGACGAAGAAGCAAGAACAACAATATTTAAAAGATTTTACCAGCTAGATCAAAACTCAAAAAATGCACTTCTCTTTAAAAGCATTTTCATTCAACCTGTCCAACGTCATCGAAAAAACATTAAAAGACCAAAATCATTCTCGTTGAAGTATACAGTTACATACAATCAAAAAGTTTTGAATGTTTGTAAAACTGCAATATGTTCACTCTACCAAATTACCTTAAAAAAAAAGCGAGGTGTTCACCAGAACAGGCCACACAAAATTCCAAATGAAGTGATAAACTGTGTTGTCACTCACATTGAAAAGTTTCCTGCAGACCAATCTCATTATTCGAGAAATAGAAATTTAAACAAAAAGTACTTATCACCTTTTCTAAACTTAAC
>VTPC01008335.1:0-14451 GCA_011009095.1 Ignelater luminosus
GAAGAAGACGTCAGTCGTTATAATATACAAATCCGGTAAATCATTTTCCGACCTAGCTTCATACAAACCTATCCCCTTTTTAAACGACGCCGACGTAGGCAAAGTTTTTGAGAGAACATTGACAAAATAGACTCCGGAAATTTCTGTAGGCTCAGAACTTTCGTTCTGATCATCGGACTGAATTCCATCACGTACCTTTCACGTCGACATCACGATAGTCTTCATTTAATTAGACTGATTAGAATCCAGTTTCTATTCGTTTGGGATGACGTCATTGTCGTCTTGATGTTCAGGCTGTCAATTAATAAATTAATAAACGCAGTGATGCTTTTACCAAACTCTTTTGGAATCGTTACTGAATTTGCGAAGTCCGTGTGTCTGTCTGTCTGCCCGCATCTTTTTGATTTTGGAACCTTGACTTCAGATTTGGATTCTACATCAAAGACTAAAGACGACGTTGTATTTTTTGATATTTACGTAAAGATTAAACGAGAAGGAAAATGGTGACATCATCCCAAAAGAGAAAATTCAAGTTTAGCAGTTTTCTGTCTATCTTCTAACATTGTGTACAAATGTACCAAGCTTTTCCTAAGGATTCATACTTTCGCTCTTCATCTTTTACTGCTGTAACGTCAGACTGTCCTAATTTGCAGATACAGATACAATACTGTGGGTAACCTCTCAAAGCTCAGCCAGATCAAGAATCTTGGAGTTGAAACACGAAAGGTTAAAAACCTGATTCAGAATATATACAGAAACAGACCGAACCCACAAAAAAATCAAATTTAGTCTCTTCCATCACTGCAGCAATACTGCAACAGTCCGACTCGATCCTGAAGACGTTTTCCTGGTACTAAAGGGCTCATGCCTTCAACTTTCGGTATCATCGTCAGTCAAATTGTACTTTGGCATCACTTTAACCCTCACGTTGAGATGGAACGACGAATGGAAACTGCCCGAATATTTTTCAGCAGTGCAGCGGTGCACCCGTAATCTATTATTGATTCACAATGTTTTCTACCGCTGCGCCATATGTAATCACCAAATTCTAACGGAAGGAGAGGGTAATCTGCAAGAATATTCTCCATCTGGAAAACTTCCACCCTTGCTTAGAAGTGTGTAACCAAGCGGAGATTCCTCTTATAAAGAGCTGATAGAACAAAATAAAAAGCACGTTTTCAAAATCCTCAAAATCTACCTACATTTTCTCATAAGAAATTCATAAAGAAACTCAAGCTCTCTTCTGCTGTGCAACGAAGTTAACGTGTGGTTTTTCCTAGTGATAAAGGCAGATGCCAAAACAATATTCTTCTACGGAGAGGCCAACATAACACAAGCTCCTTCCTCACACCAACTAGGAGAAACCTAACTAAGAACAATCACGATCGAAAACAAACTTGTACTCCACACTCTCCTAAAAACCAATAGACATTACTCTAACGGTAAAAGGCTATAATTCTATGATATCACATGATCATGTTCATCATCAATCAAACCGTATGGAACTTCTTGTCAAACAAATTTTATTAAAACATCCGTAAATTAAAGAATTTATATATTTTCACTCAATTGTGACTTTATTTAAAACAAATAACTAACTGTAAAATACATGACAGTTATATAACATAAAAGCGACCCGAACTTTTAACTAAATTATTAATTAAATAATTTGCCAAAATCTAAATTTCGCAACATTCAATGTGACTGTGTAGTTTTATTTATTTGGTTGAATCTGTTTTGCGTGTAATTTTTACTATATTGTGTACAAATGTTACCGAGCAAGGGAAATAAATATCGATGTTTCTAAGCAGAAAGGTATAAATAAAGTATAATTTTAGATTTTAGTGTTTAGATCATTTAACGAATTTCGAATTAATCATTCTACAGAAATATGAAACTTGAGGATGACAACATTAATTTAAGGTAACTACAATTTACAATAATTTATAATTTAAATCAAAGACGAAATAAAGAACAAACAATAAAAGGCACTAAATAAAGTCAAACGATAGTTTATAATAAAAGAATTTAACAATTTCTTTTTTAAGTTTATCTCAAAGGAACTTTCAATATCAGCTGATTGCTTAGTCCATTCATGAATTGAATCTCTTAGACAGCTGTTTTGACTTTGTAGTCCAGGAAACCGGGAACTTTTTTTACGTGAGTGGGCAGTAGCGACTAGAGGTATTATGTTGAGTATAAGGTTATGTTGGCGCGGTCCAAAAGTCCGCCATCTTGAAAAATAGATTTTCTTAAGTATCTCGAGAATGGCTAGTCTTACGACAAAAAGAGTTAAGATCTTTTTTGTAGAGAATGAACTTCTCTACAAGTTTTGTATACAACACTTTTTGTATAAGAGATAGTTTACAATCTATAGTATGGTAAATAACAGTGTAATGTGCGTTTAAAAGCTGTAATTTGAAAAATATTGATTTTAGAAGAACATGGCACTTAACACTTTTTGTCGTAAGATTAGCCGTTCTCGAGATATTTAAGAAAAACTATTTTTCAAGATGGTGGCTGAAGCAAAGACTTTTAGACCGCGCCAACATAACCTTATACTCAACATAATACCTCTAATTAGTTCCCGTTAAAAACTCGTTACCGCCTAACCATGTGAAAATTATATAGGGAAAATTCCAGGTCTTCTGGATTATAGTTAGATTCTCTCAGCAGAGGCTAACCTCGTCCGATGTTCACACAATAAATATTAATGAATTACATACATGATGTACACACGAGAAAATCACTTTCAGTCGGCTGTGCCTAATTAATTACCTGACGATCTTCAACTAGTAACTACTAAATAGTTGATGTTCATAAAGTGAAATTAATGGTTGGTAATGCGTATTGCATCTAGTTAGAAGGAATTTAGTTGCGGATAGCTAGTAGTACGTGCAGTATCAATAAACCACGTATTTCGAAATTACTTAGCTATATTTGAATAATGTTTGTAAATATACTTGTTATTACGGATATTATTTCAATAGATTTTACTGATTTACGGTATTTATGTTATTTTTTAAATGTTAGATGCTACATAAATGTTTTATGTACTTTTTCAAAATCAAAAATAAACTTCAAGTTATTTCTCAATCATGTATTAACATACTTTCTTATTCTTTTTAGTAATTTAGTTGGAATGTTTAAGTACGAGGGTGGTCTGAAAAGTTTCCGACCTAACAAAGATACAAGACATTTTTCTGAAAAATTTTTTTTATTTTTCAACATAGTCTCCTTGTAACTCTACACACTTCTCCCAGCGATGCTCCCATCTCTGTAACCCGTCCAAATAGTACTCGGCATTTTTCTCTGCAAAATAATTGTTCACGAAGGTGATTGCCTCTTCATTTGACAAAAATCTTTGTCCTCCGAGCACAATTTTTAGATGAGGAAACAAAAAGAAGTCGCTTGGGGCTAGATCTGGTGAGTAAGGCGGATGGTCAGGCAGTTCAAACCGTAATTCGTGGATTTTCGCCATGGCAACCGCTGAGTTGTGAGACGGTGCGTTGTCTTGGTGAAACAGGATTTTCTTTTTCTGCAAATGTGGCCGTTTTTTCGCAAGTTCTGCCTTCAGCTTGTCAAGTAATGATGCATAGTATGCTCCTGTAATGGTTTTTCCTTTTTGAAGATAATCGATTAAAATAACTCCATGATTATCCCAAAAAACAGTCGCCATCACTTTCCCAGCCGAAAAAACAGTTTTTGCTTTTTTGGTCCACTGTTTGGACTGTATTTTTGTTTCGGGCGTATAATGGTGTATCCAAGTTTCATCTACAGTAATTAATCGGCGCCAAAACTCGGATTTATTTCGCCTAAACTGCGCCAAAAGAGCGTTGGAAATATTCATTCGAACACGTTTTTGGTCTAACGTGAGCAAACGCGGCACCCAACGCGCGGACAGCTTTCTCATGCCTAAATGTTGATTTAATATGTGACAAACACGTTCTTTTGACATGTTCATAACCTCTGCTATCTCTCTCACTTTAATTCGGCGGTCGTCTAGCACCATTTGGTGAACTTTGGCGATGTTTTCGTCGGTAGTTGCGGTTTTTGGACGTCCCGAACGTTCATCGTCTCCCAAGCTCTTACGGCCACGTTTAAATTCAGCAGCCCAAAATTTCACTGCGGTAAATGATGGTGCAGAGTCCCCATACACAGAATCTAACTCATCTTTTATTTGCGAAGGCGTATTTCCTTTCAAAAACAAATATTTAATGACAGCTCGATACTCAATTTTGTCCATTTTCACAAAAAAACTCACATCAACTCACTCAAACGACTGTTACATAAAAACTGCGCGTCCAAAATGACTGAAACTTTGGTGAGTAACTGTCAACAGATGAAGAACGAAATTCAGTAGATTTTATTTACGAGTTCTGCCATCTTCACGTTGAGGTCGGAAACTTTTCAGACCACCCTCGTACTGTATTATTGCAGCTATGCGATAAACTGCATAACAACATTATCTTTTACTGCTCATACTACAGTGACGTCCTCAGATAAAATATGATTTCTGCAACTTAATTCAGATTTTAATGCATGTGTATTACGTAAATATAAAATTTACGCAACTTTAGAATTTTATATTCACAGTGCAGTTTTATAAAATTTAAACATTAGTGACGAATTGTTAATGCTTCAACAATTAACGGAAAAAACATAATGCAATTCTTTTTATTGTAAATTTATCGTGTAAAAATCAAGTATAATCTATCAAATAAAATTGTTTCCTTGTGAAAGACGATAACTAGAAAAATGAGACAAAAGTTAATATTTCCAAGATAACGAGTTTTCCCCACAAGTAATTTACTTTATAGCAATCATTCCTGTTACTAAGTTTCTCTACTTTTTTTTTATTTTGTAACCTTGAACAGTTTTATTATTTTCGAAGATTGCGTTACAGTGTATAAATAAATTGACATTTGATATTTAGTTTCCTAGCGTTACTCTTACCATTTCTGTTAAGAAATTAACAATCAAAATCGTCATTGTAGTTGCTAAAATCATAACTACCAATTTGGTCTATCAGGATATAAAAGTTTAAAACGTTCGTTGCCATTCAGAAGGAAACTTACACTTTTTTACGATATCTAGCTTTTTACAACTGAATATAACTAGGCATTAGTGTGCATAAAATAACTGAATTCTAACGAATTTTATCTTTGTCGATTTTAGCACCCAACGTGGGACCAAACTTACACTTTACAGTGACGCTTCAAATATACCCTACAGTTAGAGTTTCCCGTTTCTCTTCCCAAATTCTGAGATTATTAAAATGAGTCTGATTGAAAACCTAATTTAATATCTTGCTTGAAATGCAGAGTTTTACTTTACAAACTCTCTGTATAAAAGCAAAACACATCATTCAAATAACAATTTAAAGAGTTATTAAGTATGCTGTCTTTCCTAACTTGTTTTTGTTTAAATCTTAATGGAACACTTACAAAAATAGTTGATACAAAGATTTCCATTTCTTTTTTATGACAGCAACGTTCTATTGAAATACAGTTACACTGCCTTGCTTTTAAAATTACTACAGAGAATAAAAAATCTTAACATGCAGACGCAATTTAGTACTGATGTATTTTTAAAACGTTTTGATGTGGGAAACGTAAAAGACAGGGTGAAAAACTCGACCCAATAATTGGAACCGAATAAGTGCTGTGTCAGTAAAAGTGCGTGACTGTTTTCCATATGTGCTGCAGTAACATTTCGCGAACTGAAACACGTCTTATGAGAACAATAAATCGTTTTTAGGAAAACATCGTCTTTCTATCTTGATATTTGGTTCTAGACTATCTTCTGTCTGATCACTAGTCAGTTTTATAGCTATATTAAATTTGTTTGAATTTTAATGCACTTATTTTCTTTACGCTCTGAATATCCCGTCAGTTCCTTACAGAACGTTCGATTTGCTTCAATTTTTAAAATATGATAACACCTGCTGACCTACATTTCCTACATGAAAATACAATTTCTTTATATTCAAGAATCCAAGCAGAATATTAAAGTTGAAAGAATTTACATAAAGGGGGTGTTCGTAGTTTGAATTTTTTACGCATGTTAGATTTCATTAAATCCATCTGTTTTGAGAGGAAACAAAGATGAGATTTTATTTTGTTGTGTTGGCACAAAAAGTAAATATATGTAAAAATTCGTAGACAATATTTAAACCTGCAACAGAGGTGACGCGCCTAAACTGTTACGTTAACGGACGCGTGTATATTAGGTAGAACGTGAGAGATTGAAATGCGAGAAATGCTCATGTTCACATGTACTTCAAAATTATCTGCAAACGGAAATGTTATATTTTGCATACAAAATAATACGGTTTGATTTGTGGGCAAGTGGTAAAGATTTTAAAAGCTTATGCAAATGCCGTATTTACGAGTACAATGCTTAGGCAACATTTGTTTATTTTCTTATCGAGTAAAGGCTAATTAAATCTAGAAATTTAGAAGCGATAATTTTAAGGTATCTAATATTTTAAAGGGTACCAGTCAAAATTTTCAGCATTGTCAAGTTATAAAAAAATTAACCAATCAAGCGGTCCCGGCCTACCCTGATAGATTATATCACGAACCGTCACTGTAAAATAATTAATAGGCGGATGAACCAAGGAAACAAAATCTTTAATAATTAGGCTTAGAACTTTTCTAGATTGAAACCTGACCTAAATATACTATCTAAATTGAGTAGCTCACGGTGTCACGGACGGTCCCAAGCCCGTGTAAAGGGGGGGGGTTGGGCAATAGACTAGTAACCTATTCCTGTAAGAAGAATATTAGTACAGAATCTTTAAACAAGCCTGGGAATGGACAGTCTTATCGCCAACCAATCAAGCAAAGAAATATGGATTATGCATTCAGTACGTGTCCTAATGCTTAACAAAAAATACAAAATAGCACAATGACTAGGGAACGGAATTAAAAACACAAAAACTAACACAACACCATACAGTGGGAAAGAGAGCGACAAAAAAGAATTTAGAGTGGGTTCTGCAGACAACAAGCTCAAGCATAACATTTTAGATTTCGAGACACCGAATGAGAGGATATTGTGATGATATTAAAAATGTAAATGTGATGATATTAAAAATGTAGTGATATTTGAAAATGATAAAAAAAGAGACTATAAAAAAGTTTTGTTTTTTTTTTGTTTGATAAATGTAATGACAGTAAAAATACATAAATTAATATTGTCAAAAAAAATTAAGAACCACACGAAGAAAAATAAGGATCCTGAGAAAAAGAGCTCTCCATATCATTATATAAAAAAATGGCGTTCCAACGTGGTAGGGCAAGTTAAATAAGGACCCTGAGAAAAAGAGCTCTCCATATCATAACATAAAAAATTGGCGTCCCAACGTTTATTAGTTTGTTAGTTGTCTGTTGGTAGTGGAAAGATGTCAAAGCAAGATAAATCGGTAGATAGTAGAAAAAGGGACAAAAGAGAGGAAGAAAATATTGAAATTGAACAGATGGAAGAAGAAAGTACAAGTATGGAGGAGACCATGGGAGATGTTGAAAAGGGAGATAAAGAGCAAAAAGAAATAAGAACAACAACCAGATTTACTTAAAATATTAATAGAAATGAAACAATACCAAGATAAAAGATTTGAAGACCAAACTAAAAGATTTGAAGACCAAACTAAAAGAATAGAAGACCAAACTAAAAGATTAGAAGAGATTAAACAAGATAATACTAAAAGATTTGAAGAAATCAATCATAATCAAGAGAAAAGATTTGAAGAAATTAAAAGAAAATTTGAAGATCATGAGAATAGATGGGATAATATTGTTAAAAACATGAGAGGTGAAATACAAGAAGAGGTGAATAATAAGATAGTTGAATGTCAGAATGAAATGCGTAGGAAAATAGAAAGACACCAAGAAGAAATTATCAACATGTTACAAATAAGGGATGCAGATATAAATGAGAAAATTAAGGAGCAAGAAAAAGCACAAGAAAACTACCAGCAGAATGTGAAAATAGAATTAGAAAAAATATAAACAAAAATGTTGAAGAGAAATCAACAGCAGGTAATCATGGACCAAGTCATTATTGTATATTAGATAACGGGATTCAAAATATGGCAAAATTCTCAGTAAACCACAAACGAATAAATCCAAAAGAAAGAATTAACAGTTCACCAATCAGAGATGGAAATCTGAAAAGTAAGATAAAGACTAATTACCAAAAAGAACAATTTTATCAAAATAATAATAATAATGAAGGAAAATTGAAATGTACTATTAACTGGCAGAATAAACTAAGAAAAGCAAGAAAAACGGAAAGAAGAAACAAAATAAAGATGACAATGGAAAATAAAAGGTTGGAGGGGATCAAAGTCAAAAGAAAATCTAAAAATAAGACTAGGAAGAAAAATAGGGAATCGAGGTATAAAATTTTTAAGAAAGATAGTAAATCCAAAATAAGGATGGAAAAATATAAAATGATAATGAAAGAACATTTAAAGAATTTACTATCAGGAGTCAGAGAGGAACAAAGAAATTACAAATACAGAAAAAGAAAGAAAATCAAAGAACTAGAATAAATGCTACAAGAGAATGTCAAAGTAAAATTAGAAGCCAAGGTCGACAAAAATAACCAAAGAAGAATAGGGAACATTTCGTATTAGGTTTGACAAGAAGGTATGAATGATGCTTGAATGAATGTGTTAAAGATAATCTTAATTAGTTAAATAATTATTAATGAAGTATTATTAAAATGATGATAATTATGAAGATTTGAATATAAAGTTAGTAGAATAATAATGATAATAATAATAAATAATTAATGATATGAATGATAATATTAAAAGAAAAGGTCAAAATATGATCCTTAATATGAATAAGTAAAGATAAAATATGATATTGAAGTATATAAATGAGGCAGGGAGTTAAGTTATATGAAGAAAACGTTACTACTAGAGAAAATAATTTTTGCAATTTCTTAAGAAGTTGTAGAAAATGATTTGTATGAATGCAGCATGAATGAAAGCTAGTTGGAAAATAGAGGAAAATAAGGGAGAAATAGGAAGGAAATGTGAAATGAAATAAAAATATCGAATATTGAGTTAAAAAAACAATAAAAAAAAATCCTGTATAAAATGTTAATAATGCTAACTAAACTTATAAAATTTTAAATTGTTATTCTGTTGAAATAATGTAATGTCAAAGTGACAATTAACAAATGTCAAAAATGACAACTAATGTCAAAAAAAAAATAAATGAATGACAGTTGTCTAATGTCAAAATGACCTTCGACAAATGTCAAAGTGCAAGACCGTCAATTCAAATAATTAAGGTTAGAATAAAAACATAAAATAAAACACCATTAAAAAAAATGATTATGTATATCATGAAACAAAACAATATCTATTACATTACATAAGACAAATAAAAGAAACAAAGATCAAATTGTAATGGAATTCACAATTGAGTATATTTTAGTTAATATTAATCAAAATTTAAGCTATAGTATAAAACGCTTAAAATTTATATTAATATGGAGGGGAAATGTGATGATATTAAAAATGTAGTGATATTTGAAAATGATAAAAAAGAGAGTATAAAAAAAGGTTTGTTTTTTTTTGTTTGATAAATGTAATGACAGTGAAAATAATAAAAAAATTAATATTGTCAAGAAAATAGCGTTTTAATAAAAAAATTAAGAACCACACGAAGAAAAATAAGGACCCTGAGAAAAAGAGCTCTCCATATCATTACAATATGTAAGCCAAGAAAATATCAGAATCCTTTAATCTTTCTATCATCAGCGGGAACATTCCAACAAAAAAGCGAAACAAGAATTCTAGGAGCAACTAGAAGAAGTATATGATAATTCCCCCCAGAAACGATATCAAAATGGTAATAGGCGACATAAATGCACAAATAGGCAAAGAAGAACAATTTCTAGGAACATTGGCAGACACTTTACCAAAACATCAATGAAAATGGAAAACTTTTAATTAGCTTTACCAACAGAAAAGACATGATTGTAAGTTCAATATTCTTCCCTCACCACAAAACGACAAGGATTATGCCTGATATAACATTCGCCAACCAAATTGACCAAGTCGTAGTGGATAAAAGAGCCGCGACAAGCATTCTAGATATAAAAACCTGAAGGGGAGCAGGCTGAAGATCTGATCCCTTGCTAGTACAAATAGAATTCAGGTGCGGAATTCCGAAATGCAGGGTAATCTCTTATTCGTTTGCATTGAGCCAAATCGAGTGGTACCGATTTGGATCGCTACATGTACCGAACTGTTGTTGTACTCCAAAATGCATTTTTTAACAAAAAGAAGACAATTCACAGCCCAAAATAAAAAAAGATTCCGGATACGAATTTTAGTTTCAAAAAAAGACCTGTCCGAGGAGAAGACGACGTTTGGTCACCCTAAAGGAATCCAAATAAAATAAAAGCAATTTGGAAAACTTATTTGCTCAGAACACAAAAAAATAATCAGCCTATAAACACGTGGTATCTGAAGAAAGAAGACGAATAGAGAAGACCCCTGACGCGAGGAGAGGTCAAACAAGCAGTAAGAGCGCAAAAAAACAACAAGCGCCAGGAATTGACAATACACATTCTGAACTATACAAATTAGGCGGCAAACATTTAACAGTGCAGATGCACGCACCATTAACCAAGATACGAAACAAAGAAAAAATTCGGGGATTATCTGCCTAATCTACAAAAAAAAGGATATATATCAGGTGCGAAAATCACCGCGTCATAACGCTTTTGTGCACAGCCTATAAGGTCTTTACATTCATCCTCAATAAACAACGAGTATCAAGCCGGTTCTCTACGATTAACCAGCTTTTCGAGGTAAAGCAAGTTCTTAGCAAAGTCTGGAAACATGATATTGACGTCCACAACATTTTTGTCTGTTTTAAACAGGTCTACGACTCAGTCCACAGAGACAAACTATATGAGATATTATACAGCTTTAACATCCCTTCTAAATACGTCTGACTAGCAAAAGCAACAATGGACTCAACAATAGCAACTCTCCACCTACAAACCGAACTCATAGACAACTTCAAAATAATCAAAGAGCTAAACCAAGAAGATATGCTCTTGAATATGTTATAAGACAGCTACGTAGACGTTAGAAGGGTAAACCTACTAACAAACAAATCAGTTCAATACAGAAGATATACAAAATAATTGCAAAGAGGAACCATAGGGATTGGACTAAAAATATACAAAAGACAACATCACTAACACAGCCAAGAACAAAAGGAAATGCAAACCAAATTAGAGGTAGAGAGCTTTACATATATCCAGGAGTCTAATTAAACACAGAAGGAACAGAAAAGCAGTATACTATAAGTGCGATACATGGGTAATGAGTCATTGCTAATACAATATAAAAAGAAAATTAGAAGTTTTTGAAAAGAGACTCCTAAGAAAAGTCTTTGGACCTGTTAACGAAGACAAGTTTGAAGATCCAGACTCAACAACAAATTTTTTTCTGAGCACAGAGTTTGTAATGCGAGTTATATAATTTTTCATATTGTTTGAAGGTTTTATGTCCATAATTTGTGAACGGTAAGATATTTTATTTTGCTGCCTGTTACGAAGGTGTAGCTCAAGTCAAAATAAATAGCTCTACTGAACATATTAATTCAAAATACTTACACCATGGGTTTCGGAAACCATCTCAGTGTACATTATAAGGGCTTCAAACGAGGCAAAAGTTTGCTGTAATCAAGTGCGCAACATTTAGGAACTGGTGATAGAAGCACTGTTTTAAGGAACCATCGACCTATCTATTTGCATTTGATCAAAT
The DNA here is from genome assembly GCA_011009095.1 of Ignelater luminosus. Lineage (NCBI taxonomy): Eukaryota > Metazoa > Arthropoda > Insecta > Coleoptera > Elateridae > Ignelater > Ignelater luminosus. The sequence continues at coordinate 11,810 of VTPC01008335.1, forward strand.
TCGAAACGAGATAAATGAATTGCGTTTGTTTATTTGTAAATAGAAGATTGTCATATATGTTTCCGATGCAAAAGTTTTGCTATTACCCATTCTAACCATTTGGGGAAATGTTGAAAAATATCACACATTCACCGATTGCGACAAAATTCAAATATGTGCCTCTAAATAAGGTTGGTGTAGGTTCAGTTCGATCTTCTTGTGTTTTTTTACTCTCACCCCGATATTTAAGAAGAGATGTGTTTTTCTGGCATATCTCCAAAACGAAACATTTTATTAAGATGGGACTTTCTTGTCGTGAATAGTGCTTAATGGCTCAACATATAAACCGAATAAAGAACTCTCTGACTGTCGTTCCGTTAAATATTATGAAAAATCAATTTTCGACCACCTTTGACTCATTGTAGCTAGTCGTGGTAGCACTTTTTGCAAAACATCTCTTTTCTATCAGATACCTTAAAGAAACAGCTACAAAAACAGCTTTTGACTGTACTCCAAAAACGGCCAACTTGATTGTTACAATTTTTTAAAGACCGGAAAAACTCGACCGCTTTAAAGCAATTAAAGATACCATGGTAAAATGGTGTATCTACTAAACATTTGACGCCTTGAACACAAATCTGGAAAAATCCAAAAACCAATCATTTCATCAGTTATAAATGAAACCCTTGAAACATTGACAATGGTAAGATGTTAGTTACCGAGTTTTGTTGAGAAATTTACTTTAGAATTTTGCTCTTGCATAAACATAAACTGAAGATGTCTCAACTTGACTGGTATCTTTTTTTTTTTCTTAAAATAACTTCTCCTTCTTACAATCACTTGAGATGTTAAAAGGCAGTGATGAAAGAAAGAAACCCATAGCCCGCGACATGCATCAATATTTTATACCCAGAAGATGATTTTAAGTTAACGGGATGATATGTCATTTCAGATGCTGATGAAACAGATTTTGAGCGTTGCAGAGGCATCTTGTTAACTTTCCTGGTGGAGTAGAAGTCTGGCCAAAACTGTAAACCGAAAAAGTTTCTGGACAGAATTTAGATCTCGCAATGTCATAACAAAGAAGTAAAGCAAAAAAAAAACTCTTGTGAATAAAAACTAAAAGTGACAGTGCAGTTTTGGCTAGAGAAAGCCTTCTGGTGATGAAAGTTTTACCAGAAGAGATAGTGACCAGTATTCTTTTCTCTGCAATAGAACAAGTAATTCTTGGTAATGGAAAATTCTGAAACGTTATTTTGAAGTGTCATTCAAGATTTCTCAATTAATCTTTGGTTTAAGAGATTGAAGAAAAAATTCTTTTCTTCGACTTGAGGAGTTTGGAAGATGGTAGTAGTTTTTCGCAGTGCTGTCTTTACTAAGGGCTCCGGGACCAAATTGACTCGCATAAAAGTAAATTTATCAGCAAGAACTAACTTTAAGAAAGAAATTTAACAATCGATCGGCCGCGATCTAGATCCTTCTCATTCAGCTATAAAATTTTAGAAATGTTACCAACAGGACTGCAAATAAAGAAATCGGAATACTTAGCACGCCTTTTATATTATATCTACCTGTTGATATATAAAAAATTGCTCAGATTATCAGCCTTGGCTTATTGCGTATTCAGTTCGTTAATTACTATTTACATCGTTGTACTTAATTCTTTTTAGAGTGCGAGATGTGGCAGGCGAGCATTGAATTCGAAATCAAACCATTTGTTACCTCATATTTTTGAAGTATGAAAAACATTTCAAGTGTTGCATTTGTTGATAATTTGTGAGTAGGCAAAGAAGAACAAGATAAATTTCAATTAGATATTTTTTTCAATTCAATTTTTCAGAAGAGTTTTAAAAAGAGAACTATTGTGAAGAAGCTACAAATAACGATAAGATGAATTTTTAAACTTAATGATATAGTACGTAGTTCTATATTTTGATATATGAAATTGTAAGACAATAATTTACCACCATTTATGTCCTGTAACGAATACACGAGTCTTAATATATTGTAGACTTAATATAAACTAACCACCATAAGGACTTTGACATAAATTGTTGAGGTAATTTTCCATCTAAAGGGTTTCACATAAAACAAAGCAACTGTGCATGTTTATATTATGCTTTTCTTCTGTTACAGTTATATTTCCTGTGCATTGAATAATTTTTCACGCATTGTTAAAAGTGGAAATAAATTTACTTTTTATGAAAATGCAAATTCACTTTAGAACTACTGCGGCTAAAGCGAAGAATTTAAATCTAGCAATCTGACACGACGCCAACGTATATAAAAAGTTTATTTTTATTGTAGTTACGCAAAGAACAAAAAATTGTAATAAAAATATTAAGCAATGCAAAATAGTAAAAGAGTAAATAACTTTATTTGATTTTGTTATTTTTAATCAATGTTCAAGATAAGATGGTATTCTATTACTAGGTATAATTCAGAATGTTCTCAGAAATTCCATGTTAACTTATTAAACGTTTCCTTAAATTATCCAGTTTTAATTTATTTCTCAAAAAAGATTTTGTTGTAAATAAATTCACTGAAAAATAAGGAACTTCAAAAAGTTTCTTGGTGGCATCTAAAAACTTTTAAAAAGTTATAAATCGATAAAATATTATGTAAAATAAGTTCAGTATCGGAAACGTGACATTTACATGTTA
>VTPC01008337.1:0-18619 GCA_011009095.1 Ignelater luminosus
AAAAATGCCGAGTACTATTTGGACGGGTTACAGAGATGGGAGCATCGCTGGGAAAAGTGTGTCGAGTTACAAGAAGACTATGTTGTAAAATAAAAAAAAATTTTCAGAAAAAATATCTTGTATCTTTGTTAGGTCGGAAACTTTTCAGACCACGCTCGTATCATTGATCATTCCTTAAAATCAAGTTTTATTTAAAAAAAATCAGATACCTGCAAAAATAAGCGGCCGGATCTTAGACTATGACGGCATTATATTTATTACTGCATTGGTTATTATCAAATCAGCATAAAATTCTTCACCATTAGGAACTTGGAAAGAATTTGTGTTTACGGCTTTACGTTTTTGACGCAAATGTTGAATTTGTACTAAAATGGCTATTTTATCTGAAAATAAAAACTTCATGTTTCAACAATTTAAGTTTTACAATAATATACCTACCTTCCATGTTCTTTGATTTAGGCGGTATTAGTTGATAAACTCGAGTACACAATACACTTAAATTAGAAAAGCTCTCTTTGACTCTATCTATGTAGGAGAGGAACGCAACTCGTAAAAACACAGCGTAAAACTTGGCTTAGGTTACGTCCATATTTTTTTAAATGCATTTGAATCTCTGCCAACACACTTTTTTTGTTGAACCTCAGTTCCCGTCTTTTTATCTTCATCTGTTTATAAAGAAACTTATAGTTTAAACCAAGATTAAATTATAAGCTACCTTTACAAGACAGATAAATAATCCCGTCTTTTCATCAAGTACTGTCTGGATTATTATTCAAATAAAAATGTTTAATAGAAATTGTGTTGTTCTTCTGGGGGTTGGTAGCACTTGGCCTCACTTCAGCTTCAAGTGTTCTGTTTAATAAGAAACAGCTTGATACGTTTAACTGCGTTAAATGTGTTATGTGAAACAATTCAAATTTTATGAGGTTAGGTGTATGTTCAGATCATTGTACAAATGACCAACTTGTTATAAACGAGGTCTTGATAAAGACTAAAGAGTTTCTGAAAAAATTGTTCTAGATGCGCTGCAGTTGTTCGAAATGTAATATTTCATTAGTTTTTAACAAATTCATCAATTATAGAGATCACTCTCCCACTTTCTCCTATATTTTGAAAAGTGCTATATAATTGTGGGTAATTCTACCTCTGAACCCTAGATGACGTATACACATTTTTTTATCCACCATAGTTGACAGATTTACGAATTTGTCTTGTAAATTGCAATTTTCAAGCAAATGCATCCGGCTTAAGGAAATTTAAAAATGTTTGTATTCCCAATTTGGCAAAATTGGTGTAAAGCCAAGCATTCATTTAACATTTACTTTCGATCTAGAAAAATTCACTTGCAGTTGTGTTACAAAAAAAACTTAAAAGTGTATCAGTGTTATAGACCTTTCTATTATAATAGCGATGAAATAATAGAGTGAGATCGGTACACATTTCTCCCAATGTCGCATACAAAGTGTAAATATCTAGTGATTCAAAAAAATCTCTATCTTCGGTTGGCTATGGAAAAAATAACATGATATGTTTTCCATGTTTTCTTAATAATTGTTTTATAAATATGGAATATCCTTCTTCGGTGAAAGATACGCTCCTTTTCTATTTTTTTCTAAGTATATCAATTAAGCAATTAAAACAATCTTACCAACAGCCAAATTTCCGAGGATTTTTTTTACAGCTGTGCAAAAGTTTGGAACCGCAGATGCAAAATAAGCTGAAACATAAGCGTTAAACAAAAAACTACCTAATGGACACTTTCTGTAATTTTCCTCTCTGAGGGAGCTCGTTATCAAAGAATTTTTAAGTTAGCGTGTCGCAATCAACTCGAGATTTCAACAAAAAATTGTATTAAACCACTTAACTAGAATAAAAATCTTTCATTTATTAAATCTTAAATGTAGAGCCAAGGATTTCCACACCTCACTTCTCGATCTCCTCCGTTCCGTGAGGCCACGGTTTCACCACCTCGCTCGACGGATTGGAAAACTTACAACAACCCGATACCTACAGCCTGGTCCGCGGAGAATAGAAAATCCCAATGGAACGATCTTTTAATCGTTACACCCTTAAGGTGCCAAAATCTTGCAATAAACAGAATAAATTTCAAGATATTTTGTAAGGCACAATATATATATATATATATAGGGCGTTTACTAAGTCCACGCTACAAATTTAAATCCACATTCTGTGGTTAAAATTAAAAATACAACATTTTTACAAAAACATTTTTTAGAGCTACACGCTTAAAATTTTACTACTTAAAAAGACTATTGCTTACTTTCTCTGCTATTTCTAATTGGCAATTGCTTTTCCATTCTCGAATCAATCAGTTCTATTAAATTGAGATGCGAATAAAAATCAGTCAGTTTACCAATCATTTTTTCTTGCCAAACTTCTTCGTCTTTATAAATTTTTTGCCAAGTGAATCCTAAAGGAGTCTAAAAAAAGAAAGAGACAGTACTGTCGTTCTGCAGTATGCAACTGTCCTTGAACTTGATAATAATACTCATGTTTGGTATTCAATATCATTTCGGTCTATAATGGGTATTACCTTTATCATCTACATTTGTTATTGTTTTTATTTTTTTCTGTTGTTGCTGTTGCAACATTTGTCGTTTTATTCTCTTCTCACGTTGATAATTCGTCTTTCGATAAGGTTTGAAGTAAAACGTCCAAGGTCGTTTACGTTTCCACTATGAAGGTGTGAATACTTTTCTGTCCCCACATTATGAGAAATGGCAGCTGCTTTGCATCGAGGAGCATAAGATCTTCTTCCACTATATTTGATGCGTTTACCCGATATAAATGTTGCTACAATAAAACTAAATTGTTCAGCTGCATTATTCGAATCACAATAAATTAAGCTCTTACCAACCAACAAACTTATACGAGGGTGGTCTGAAAAGTTTCCAACCTCAACGTGAAGATGGCAGCACTCGTAAATAAAAGCTACTGAATTTCGTTGTTCATCTGTTGACAGTTACTCACCAAAGTTTCGGTCATTTTGGACGCGCAGTTTTTATGTAACAGTCGTTTGAGTGAGTTGATGTGAGTTTATTTGTGAAACTGGACAAAATCGAGTATCGAGCTGTCATTAAATATTTGTTTTTGAAAGGCAATACGCCTTCGCAAATAAAAGATGAGTTGGATTCTGTGTATGGGAACTCTGCACCATCATTTACCACAGTAAAATTTTGGGCTGCTGAATTTAAACGTGGCCGTAAGAGCTTGGGAGACGATGAACGTTCGGGACGTCCAAAAACTGCAACTACCGACGAAAATATCGCCAAAGTTCACCAAATGGTGCTAGACGACCGCCGAATTAAAGTGAGAGAGATAGCAGATGTTATGAACATGTCAAAAGAACGTGTTTGTCACATATTAAATCAACATTTAGGCATGAGAAAGCTGTCTGCGCGTTGGGTGCCGCGTTTGCTCACGTTAGACCAAAAACGTGTTCGAATGAATATTACCAACGCTCTTTTGGCGCAGTTTAGGCGAAATAAATCCGAGTTTTGGCGCCGATTAATTACTGTAGATGAAACTTGGATACACCATTATACGCCCGAAACAAAAATACAGTCCAAACAGTGGACTGCAAAGGAGGAACCGGCTCCAAAAAAAGCAAAAACTGTTTTTCCGGCTGGGAAAGTGATGGCGACTGTTTTTTGGGATAGTCATGGAGTTATTTTAATCGATTATCTTCGAAAAGGAAAAACCATTACAGGAGCATACTATGCATCATTACTTGACAAGCTGAAGGCAAAACTTGCAAAAAACCGGCCACATTTGCAGAAAAAGAAAATCCTGTTTCACCAAGACTACGCACCGTGTCACACCTCAGCGGTTGCCATGGCGAAAATCCACGAATTACGGTTTGAACTGCTTGACCATCCGCCTTACTCACCAGATCTAGCCCCAAGCGACTTCTTTTTGTTCCCTCGCTCGGAGGACAAAGATTTTCGTCAAATGAAGAGGCAATCACCTTCGTGAACAATTATTTTGCAGAGAAAAATGCCGAGTACTATTTGGACGGGTTACAGAGATGGGAGCATCGCTGGTAGAAGTGTGTAGAGTTACAAGAAGACTATGTTAAAAAATAAAAAAAAATTTTCAGAAAAAATGTCTTGTATCTTTGTTAGGTCGGAAAGTTTTCAGACCACCCTCGTAATGCTCTTGTAAACTGGCCACCACGTTCCCCTGATATGACGCCGCTGGATTTCTTTTTATGGGAATCTTTGAAAGCTATGGTGTACTCCAGACCCGTAGACACAGAATAAGAATTTTGGAGGCACATTCAAGATGCAATAAATACTTTAAAACACTTTCTACGACGCATTAATCTTTGAATCCATGTAAGCGCTTTGATTTGCTGTATTAAATTTACGTATCGTATTGACATGGATTTTTATTATATTAATTGTTTTGAATGCCACTAAATTTTACATTGCATACCAAAAGGCAAATCAAAATCGTTTTTCTGTCTAAACTATTGCAGTTATCAAAATTGAACAAAAAACAACAAATGCTCGAAATAAGAATTTCCATCTGTAGAAAAAGTTTCAGAAATATTGACCAAACCGTTAAAAAAATCTGAGTTTCTTTGCATGTAGATGGTCGACTTTTGATCCCTTACGAAACACCCACAAGCAAAAAGTGAATGTCAAAAAATCCTTTTTTCCAGTACACATTCACATCCCAAATTAACAGTTGAAACAAAATTTGTGATTTAGATAGGTTTTTCAAGAATTTTTGAATGAATTCTATTAGTTCATTAACAGAATATTTTCCTGTAAAAGAATGGGAACTTTTCCAATCCTAAGAAATGTAATTGTTTGAATAGGCAGTATGGTCTATGTGTAACATTTAGTGCTTAGGTGCATCTTAATTGATGTTACCTTGCAGTGATAAAGTGCTGTTTGTGTTTGCTTTCTAACTTTTCAACACTAATTTTAAAATTAGCGGCAAACACCTTTCATCCAAATTATAGAGGTAATAAATAGTTTGAACATTGAAGAACATATAAAGGCTGAAGATTTTCTAATAAGCGAGTTAGACGCAGAAGGCCTTAATGACTTAGAACAATTTAAACTCAATAAAGGAATTCTTTCATCTTTTCGTTCAAAAAAAGTCTTTCCCAGTAACATTTTGGAATAAGGTTGCCAGGCAACATCCTAGGCTTAGCCAGGTTGCTTTGAAACTGTTAGATATTCCATCATCTTTAGTAACATTCTAATGAGTCATATGCGCATTCGGATGTGCCCAATTGATTAACTTTCGACAAATCTAAAAAACTGTTGTTTGTTATATTATACTTGGAAAAGTTTGGAATCGAACAAATCAGATGAATACTAATATTGTTTCATAATTAACTATAGCGTCAACCAGTCCGTTAAATTGTATTTAATGTTTTTCATCATTTTTGTTTTTAGTGTAAGGATTTACTGTTTTATAATGTAGGTAATAAATACATAAGTATATTTTACCTGACGTATTTTATTACTGACCCAACCTTAACATACATACTAATGTACTATCAAAAGTTAGTGGACATAATAGTTAAGCGTAGTTATTGTAAAGTTCAAAATGTCAGAAAAAGAAAGTCTTGTCGATTCCGTTGTAAACTGTTTAGCTGTCTAACTGTCAATGCGTTTTATGGGTCTGATTTTCAGAATGCTGTATTTGATTTTAAAAATGCCAAATAAAATTTCCTACGTAGCTTTTCGAATTTGCATTATTCGATATTCTTCTCAATGTTAGCTTAGTCTCCGCAATCTCAGCAAACTTCATCTGAAGAAGAAGTTACAATCAACACCAGACCGGAAACTTAAAACTAGTTGTAGAACAAAAGCTAGACCTAAAATAAACTGGCGATGGCAGAAGAAAACCCAATGAAAACCAAAAGTAAAATCTTGGAAATGGAAACCTTGTGAAGCCAAAGTCTATAAAAAGTGTAAAGAAGAAAGCTAGTTACAGGCAACATAGATGCAAAAATCCCTGGAGAAGGACCTTGTATAAGACTACAGTTCACATCAAAAGTTGCTTCTCAGAGAAGGGCTAGTTCTTAAGAGCTGGTGAAGTTGTGATTGTAGTCAAAACCTTTAGAGTGAATTTCTACTTATCTACTAGAGATCTAGAGATTCATCAAAAACTCTCCTGAAAACTTAAAAACAGAAGAGTAAGACTAAAGCATAATCCGAAGCTGCAATAAATCAAAAAGTACAGTCTGTATGTGCATTATATAAAGAACTTCTCCAAAACAGCTGAGCAATGCAAAATACTACGCCTCCTTAGGGCTAACTGACCTTTAGGATTACTAAATAACAGAAAAAATAAACTTGAAGCCAGTAACTTGCAAACGTATCTAACTAGCACCTGACAATGGAAGAAATAGAAAAACTTAACTGAAGAGCTGTTGGTTGTTGGGAGAAGAGTTGTGGGTTTCAAAAAAAGCCAAAGATGTGTAGTCTTATTTAATTTTGTAGTTTCTGTTGCAGACACCAAGTAACTATTAAGTTTAATAACCAAGCAATGGAAATCTGGAAGGAGGTCATTACAATCATGAATTATATAATCTTCAACTTACCCAACTGGAGAAATAGTATACTCCACACTACATGTATTATAGCTTGCTCTTTGTGTACTTTTCTGTCGATGGTTGCGAGCGTTAGAGCAACCACCGTGACATAATCAGAGATAAAACGCCTATATCAAGATGCCAATTGACAGTTTCTTCTACTCGACTAGGATCCATGATAAAGTTTGTCCTTGTTACAGCATACTCCAGATACGAAAGAGAAAGTTTGCAAAATCTACATTTTTCTATGTATATTGTTAATTTGTTATCCTTTAGACAATGACTACTTTTTTTAACAAATGCATCTAAAGAGGAGGGTGGACTATCAAAAACTGCTAAACCCTCTCACTCTAATACCTGCTTAAGTACTATGTAATATAATAATATAATAATATACAATAAAATGTAATATAATAAATAAATATTATTAAAAAAATATGAAGAGTAGTAGAGTTTTGCTAATTAGGATGATATGTAAGTAGACCAATCCATCTGGCTCTCATTCAGGCCTTAGGATTTCTGTCATTAATCTTTGTAATGTCTAAAAGGCGTTTTGAAATCTCAATGGCATCACAGCAAATTTAAATAGGCCTCTTGCATCTAACAAATGATCAATAATATCCTGGACCAATAGAATTGAAAAAACATTGTGTTTGATTAAGTTTATCTTCAATTATGTACTGTCTCGTATGTGATAAGTGCGTGCAAAAATTTATATTTGCTTCAGGCCTGGTTTTGAAACCAGCTTTGCTCTGCAGTTGAGTTGCTTGAGTCTCGTCCAGGGTTATTTTCAAGATTAATGAGGTAAGTACGGAATTGCATGCAAGAGCTTCTACAGTATTAGTTTGTTTATAAAATGTTATAGAAAGTTCAGCAGTTGCTGAAACATTTTGCAATCTGTAATCTTCCGTGTTGAGCTTAACAATGTTTGGTAGTACGCAAAAAAAGTAAGTCATACTTATCCAGTAGATAGATAATTATGGTTGCGACCCAAATTTGTTTGATTTGATTTAGGATCTATTATTGAAGTGAATGAATCTTCAAAAACCTTTACTCACAGGAAAGAATGCGTATTTGAAGAATGGTGCTTAAACTAAACAGCAGAATTATTAGATGCATTAAAGAATTCTTGAACTGGGCTTAACTAAGTATTCCAGACTTTTTTGTTTATTTGCCCGACAGGGATGGAATGGAAAGGTTGACCAGATCTAAAATAGAGTCTACTAGTTCTTTTAGGCACACCTGATATAGGTGACTTTTTTTACAATTTCAGCAGCTCAATTTTGTATTCGCCTAGCGTGCTTTGTTTACCATAGCATTATATTTCTTCTTGAGCTTCTGAGGTGGTTCATAAGTTAAGCTAGGCTCTACAGGCGGGTTTTTAACTTGTGAAGGGTTTCTGAACAAGCAGTTTTGTTGTCTGATTTCTTCACTCTATTACATCTTTGTGTCAGTTCAGATATAGACTGTATAGCCGGCGTCAGAAATAATTGGCTTTTGTATTAAAAATGAAGATTACGCTTTATTATTTCTAAGCTTTCATAGTTAGTTTATCAAACAAATTGTTGGGGTTTTCTTCTTTCCCTTGTTGTCTTCTTCTGATTTTTTTGTCAAAAGTGTTCATCAGAATTTTCAGATAATAAAGCTTTCGAGAGCGTTCCTTCTAGGTATAAATTAGGCATATTAAGGTATTCTCTCCAAACAAGTTAATTTATTGCTCTAGAGAACAACTCGTGCTCCAGTACACTTGGACAATTGTGACTCTTCAACTATTTTAAGAAAAATATTTACTTACAGAGATTAAAAATCATCATCGAAGGTTGTTATATTCAGTTTGCAAACTGGTACAGATTTGCACTGGATATCGTAATGTGTTGAGCTTTCTAGAGGTGTTGAGGTAGTCAAAGTATCTAAAAAGTCTATCTAAGAAGTTAGTAATACTGTTCGGCTTTCTGTGAAAGAACTCTTGTCTGATTTTAACGGAGTAGTATCATTTTGTTTTTTGTGCAACCACCACAGTGATGATCTGAGAGTTGCTTCGTTGAATCGTTTCTTCATTTTTTTTGGTTGGAAGTAGACTTTAATGAGCATCCTCTTCGGTTTCTTGTAAGCCGTTGATCAACTGCAAACAATGACTTATTGAATTATTATAACTGTATTATTTTTAAAAATCTAAATCAAGGTAACAAACCTACTTTTGTTTCAAAAATGGCGTTGTTCCACTGTATGGGGTTTGAAGGTTTTAGATAGGTATTTTGGTGGCAAGTGCTGGGATAACCAACTTTCTAAGATCTAGATATATGTCCGCACAAACATTATTGATATGGATTAGCCACGATCTACGGGGTATCAAAATTGGAAAAGCGCTGTTAAAACATGCCTGCGGAGAAGTATCAGAAAGAAACTGACTTAATTTTATCATTACAGCTGTTCTTTAGTAAGACAACCTGCCAACAGGAAGGTAAGTTGATGGAACAAGGAACTTGCCCAAGTAAGAAAAACGAAACACTTTCAAGTTATTTAACAAAGCGAAAGGAACAGGGAAGTAAAAGGAATATTCAAGCACCCATTGATATTTACCTATCGTAGGCCGCTTTTAAAAATCGTCCATTAACATATACTACAAATGTAGTCACAGACAGACAGTTGCCTTGTGAGCTTTGTTTTGTCACGCCGTCTACTTGACACTTACAAAATTGTTTTTGGGCTTCTTTCTTTTAAAGCAGATTTGATCTAATTGAAAGTTTTTACCAAGACTGGTAAAGCTTCACACGCAACAACCGTTCTTACTTTGTTAAAAGTTCTTTCATATTAGAAAAGACAGCTGCAGCTATTTTGTTGTAGTGCCCCTTCTATTTAAAGGAACAGTAGGAAAAGTGGACTTTTTAAAACAAAACTGGAAAACCATAGGCTAGTAGAGATTGAAAGTGTTTATATCGAAATCCTTAGATATCATCAAACGGCCCAAAAGCTGATCTTCCATTTCTTAAACAATTACAGTACTTGAATTGAGTTCTGCTAACCCCATTACGTTATTCTTGTAAACAAACGGACTTAATGTTACTCCTTGCTTGCTAAAATTTCAACTCGGTAGTCTCTCTGTTGTGCTGAATGTCGATTGAATTTATTGTAGGTAGATTTTGACACGATTTCTTTTGTTATTTTAAGTTATTGCTTTTGCATTAAAAAATATTTTGTTTCTATCTTCTGAGATTAACTTCTCAATTTTGAAACTAATAATCTTTTTGGACCAAAGAGCTTCTACTGCCAGAATATGGCTAAAACATTTATTTTAGATTTTAGTCTTTGACTTTCTCAGCTTTTGTTGCTTTTTGGCAGCTGCTGCTAGAATCGCTTGATTCCTTCACTAATATCTGTAAGGGACTGTTTTCTAGGACCCTCGTTTGGAAGCTTGTTGGCTTGCAGCCCTCATGGTAAGCCAAGATGCTATTTTGCAGAATTAGAATAAGTAAAATAGAGCTTAAATAAGCCTTTAGTTGGCTCAGATCAATATACTGATTCTGAAAGTTCAATTGTTCCAAAAAGCTCGAATTTGACGGTAAAGATCGATTTGATCCGCTCCAAGTTAATATTCGAACCATACAGTTTAGTAACTCAGTCTAAAAGTCAATGCTGTGTAAAATGAAACAGATAGAAAAAATTCTTTTTGTTTTCTATTATAAATAAAGCCAACAGGAAAAAAATAACACGAAATCGTTTTTACTCTCAATGTAAACATAGTTGAAGCGTAAGTATAACACAATTGTAATAATGTTATTATTATTCACGGCAATAATGAATTTAATGCAAATTGATATCCATCTTAAAAAGAGCTGCGTATAAAGTAATTTTCTCTTCTGTTTTACTGTCATATGTTATTAAGAAAGAAAGGTTATAAAGCAGAGAGAATTATTTTGTAACAGTCAGTGTACAATAAATCTTCAGTTTGTTATCATATTAATCTCAAGTAATCACAAAGATGTGTAACTTTATAATAACTTTAATTATAATTCTCAACGTGGTGAATTCAGAAGAAAATGTTTATTTTAAAATATTTAACCCGCAGAACTACATGAATCAACTGCCTTCCTTATCTTTACCCTATATAAACAACATGACCATCCCATCTCTCAAAATTCCAGAACTGATAAAACCATCCCCTGTGGTTCCTACAACAAAAGTGATAAATGTAGTTACAAAATATGTGACTAAAAATCCTGTGTGTATAAAAGTGAGGGGAAAGAAGATGCCATGTGGATTGTTAAATAACGGAAGTCTCATTACAAGTAGCAATTACAATTATAATAACGGTAATAACATGGAATATGTCGTTAGTAAAGTATATTTTGTAAAGAATAAAATGAAAAGGGAAATTAATATAGAAGGCAGTGAACAATTTAATAATTTTGAAAAGTTAAATAGAGAAACACCAGTTTTAAATATTTCCAGTATTAAAGAAGTTTTAATTGAAGATCGCTTGGATCATCTAGAAAATATTCTTCCTTATTATACCAGACCAAGAGTTTATCAGACAAAAACAATTACGGTGACAAAGCAAATAAATAATAATAGAGTAAGAGCAACACTGATGGTCAAAAATTGTATACCACGTGGTATACCATTATGTGAAAAAACAAAAAATAATAATCAAAAGAAAAAAACAACAAATAATATTTCTACATCTGCAAAACCCATCCATAAAAATTAATTTTGTAAAATTAGTTTTAGCATTCATTATTTATTATATTCTTAGATATTTAAGTAATTTATGTAAAAATCAAATGTCAATTTTTGTACTGTTAATTAAATTAAAATAAAACTTGCTAGAGAGTTATTAATTAATAAAAATAAGACTTTTACCAAAAAGGAGTTTTCCAGTAGCGCAAAAAGTATCCCTTCTTATACTTGATTGAGTTAAGTTAAGACTCATGATTTCAAAACTTCATTTAAACAATAACATTACGTACCTAATTACAAATTTTAAAATTTTTATTTTCTACCAAGAGCTTTGAATGCCAGCGTGAAGAAAATCTCAGCAAACTCGAATAAACAGTGGAAGTAACTATGACTTATTCTGCTCAAATAAGAACGAATTTGAAGAAACTGGTCTAGATCTTTAAATAGAGAAATTTGAATTCAAATACACAGCAAAATTAAATATTAAAGACATTCTGGATCAAACACCCGACATTTTTGAAACGGGCTCTTCTCAAGATGACTCAGCAATCACAGCTTTCCAAAAGCAAAACAACCTTATTACTAGAAGAACCACATATGAAATAAAGCAAAAAATATATCAATCGACATAATAGAAAAAATTGAAAAATATTTCCGATAATGTCTTACAACAGCCAAGATTTTGAAAGAATCAATACCAACCATTGAAATAATAAAATATAGGAGGGAAGTGGTAAGTGGAATATTTAATTGTTCTACCAAAGACTATGTAAGAAGAATAGAGCTCAATCAACCTTTAACATCGTCGACTATATCGATCTTTCAAAAAAACATAACTCACCTGATATTACTGATGTACTATAATATCGCATTATCTTCTGTCGATTCTTTAACAAAGTCTTGGCATAACGTTTTCCCAATTTCTTCTCCACTGCAGGCGAGTTTTTTAAAGCTAATTGGTTGTTTAGCCAACAATGTCATACTACAAGGCCCTATCAAGAAAAACAGAATCAATATCATCTTGTAAGGCATTACTTTACTGCAGTTTCTTGTTTGAGCCAATCCACCAGCTCTATACAAATTCAAAAGAATATCCACAGAGTGATTTTTTCTTTCTCGGGTTGTTTAATCTACTTAGTTCTTGAGAAATCAGTCAGCTATGGAAATTCAAACACTCTTATGACGCTGCTGTCGATTTCTTGAATATAGAAGGTCTCAATTAAATATTACCAAACGTTCTGCCCTTACATTCGAAGCAAAAATTTTTATTTGTTTTTACCTATACATATCCATAAATCGAACTCATATCAAATAAATTAAAACTGACAACCGATCTCTTTGCTTCGGGGCAACATGGCTTTCTTGGCATATATCCCTCTGGCTTCGAACAATTGAAATATCATCTAAACAGAATTAAAGAAGTCCTGCTGAGATCTCAACACAATTGTGCTTTTTCCTTGAGACAATATCAGCAACACTTCTAAACCATCTAAATAAAGTAGCGGCCTACCCCCATCATATGAGCACCACTAAAGCTCCACATGTTCTTCAAGCGGCTTTGGATTGAATATCCTCCATTTTCTTAGAAAGGAAAAGACTTTAATAAAACAAGTTTTATCAGCTATCGGTACACTCTTTAATATCAGTGACGTAGAAAAATACAAGTTGGATGTGACTGGAAAGAATCACTTGCACACGTGCTATAAGCTAGTCCATCTATTTATTGGTCGCGAATCTATCTCCACAATCACGCAATCCACAAGATGGCTACGGAAGCTAGAGAAATAGAGATAAACAGTGGAAATAGAATCTTTAGTACCGGACACAAATGAGGAAAAGTGAAAACCCGACTTAATTAATCCTGAAGAAACACAATTAATAGTAAAATTGTATTAGTTAGAGAAGGCAGAACATTAAAATCTGCGAGAATATATATCGTCATAGGCACATCACAAACAAAACAAGACAGAAGAGCAAACTGTAAAAGCATGTGCAACAGACGAACGTCAATGCAATGCGTAGCTCACACTGATTTCCAAAATTAACTCGACCGAACAGTTTTGTTTTTCTGCGCTTATGAGTCACATTGCCTTCTATAACTTTTTAATTATTAATATCCGTATACATTGATGGTGTCCTTACACAGAAGCTTTAGCTTTGATTTAGATTGAATAAATATCTTAAACAGAATGAACAATCAATAATGACATTAACTAAAAAAACATTAAAGTTCCTGTTTGTAAATTGTATACAAATCCAGATTGTTTAAATCGACCATAAAGTCGCTAATAATAATTCTAACTGCTAACCACCAATCATATATGTTTCAATGACATAGACATAGGTCAAGGCTTTTAATATTTTAGGGTAATTCTAAAGCCTTCAATTATAAGAGATCTGTCACTATACGAGGTCTGTTCAAAAAGTATCGCGAATTTTGTGTTTTTTCAAAAATTATTTATTTATACATGAATATCTATTTTGTCCCCTTCAAAGTAATCCCCATCAGATATTATACACTTGTGCCAACGTTGTTTCCAATCCTCGAAGCACTTCAAAAAAATCAATTTTGTGATCTTGTTCAGCTCCTCCTTCGATGCCGTCTTTATCTCCTCAATCGTAGCGTAGCGTCGTCCTTTCATGGGCCTCTTCAGTTTCGGGAACAAGAAAAAGTCACAGGGGGCCAGGTCTGGGGAATACCGTGGCTGTGGCATCATTAGTGTGTTGTTTTTGGCCAAAAATTCGCGCACAAGCAACGATATGTGAGCAGGGGCGTTATCATGGTGCAAAAGCCAATTTTTGAGAACATTTTGTACCACCGATAAACGTTGCTTCGGTCCAAGGTAGCTTCACCATATGCCACAGTCAACATTCGGAATGCGTCCGCGCACTTAATTTTGTTTTTCACACAAAATTTGATACAGATTCTTTAATCCATTTTTTAGAATAGGCAAAAATCGAAGACGAGCCAAAACACGTCCAAGCAAAACAGCTGTCAAAAATTAACTGAACATTAAAAATGGCCGAACTTGTCGGCATAAGTGAGGGACATGAGTACCAACATAACGCCACAAAAAAATCGAAAATCGAATATACGTAACCCGCGGAAATTCAAAATTCGCGATACTTTTTGATCGAACCTCGTACAGCCTTAGTTTCTATTGCACAAAACTAAGCAATGCTAAAGACAAAAACTTAGGTTGTAACAGTCACTTTATCCGTTCCTGTTACATCATTATTGTTATTTAACTTTGAGTTGCGGGGGCATAATTTTCCGTTAATTTCCGTTCACTTACTATTGCATCTCGAGTTAAAAATTTTCTTTTTGATTAATTTAAATTCTGATAGTGAAACGCTGGGTATAATTATTTCAAATATTGAATTTAATTCTTCGCAGTGGGAATTTAATACTTCGCAGTGGGAATTTAAATGTTTTATTATAGCTTTTCCGTTAGGAGGTTATATTCTAGAATTTCTGGATTAGAAGGGTTGTGAATAGATGTTCTTCCGGATTTGGATGCTGATTTTTTTATCCGCTTGAGGGTTATATCACGGTTATCTGCAGGTTCTTTTTGCTCATTGAGTTTTTCATTACTTTTTTTAATCTGATTTCTTTAATTGAAGGATAATAGGATTTATCATTGTTTCAATAATTTAATTTTCTTCCTGCGTTGATCGTAGAACCCATAAACCGGTTGACTTGACTTTTGGGGAACGGAGGGGTCGACTTACGGCAGACGAGAAGTAACCAGCGTTCGTGTTACACGCTAAAGTCTTGTTCTTTCGAATTAATTTCGAGTTAGTGAGAAAAAACCCTGGAGGTTGGAAGTCTTCATAATTTATGGAGGCTTAAACTGGTTAAACTAGGCGTTCTGATTCAGCAGTTTCTCCAGATTTGAGATTTACGCTTCTGTCTGGATCCTTGGGGAGGAATTACTGCTCTATCCCACCTTCAAATTTCGTAACTTCGCAATAAATAGTTTTCGTGTTTAATAATTAATTATTTAAAATGAATGAAAAGATTTTCCGTCTTTAAGTTTATTTGGGAATTTTTTAATTTAATTAATTAATTATTTCAAGAAAAAAACAATTAAGAAGACAGTCTGAGGCAGATATAACTTTGGCTTATCCGTCGTAATAACTGTAACTACAGGTCTTTAAATTTTTTATGTTAAACTAAATTTTGTGAGTAAATTCTATGTTTGAGTACACATTTAGAGAAATTTATTTTTAATTAAATTTTTTTTATATTCTCAATTTCGGATCTAAATTGAATTAATTTGTTTGGTGCGGAAAATTTTGCTTTTTTTAGGGTTTCACCTTCATAATAATTCCGGCCGGGGGTAACATGAAGATAAAGATATGTTGGTAAGAAGCAAAAAAATATTTTTCAATTTGTGAATCCAAACTAGATTGAGTGTTCTATATTTTATTTGTTTAACTTGTTACTAGGATTGTTGTAGCTCTATTAATTTGTTTTGATTTTAAAAAATTTGTGCTCCAAATTTACTTAGTTTACAAAAGTCATTAAATATTTTTTTCAACTTCATTTAGGTTTTGTCTGATAAAAATTATAACTGGACTTTCAATATAAATTTTTCATATTTCAAAAATCCTTTTTTTATTTTTGAAGAATTTTTAAATCTTTATTTTGGTTTTGTACGTAGAGTCGATAAGCTATTCGAGTGGACAGGCTTGATAAAATATTTGCTATAAAAATTGACTTCACATTGAATTATTGTAACTGTATTTTAAATTCTTATAAAAAATTAAATTTCATTATTTACTTTACAGAAAAAACTGTATTTTGTTAAAAATCGTTTCCTTAATATTTTCCTCTAAATATAATTGTGTGTACTTAATAAAATTTTTCTAATCATGTAAAATTATTAAATTTAATATTATGAAATAATCTAAATGTAAATTTTTTGTCAAGGTTAAAGTTTTTATAAGGTTTTTGAGAAAAGGCACCCAATTTTTTGTGTTTTATATAAGTATAAATATTCAAGTTAAATATATTTGTAGGCTTAATTTGTTGTGCTTTTATTGTCTTATAACCCTCACTAATCCACGCTCAAGGCCACTCCTGAGTTCAGCCGGTCTAGGACATAAGGATCCTAGTTTTTTTAATTTAAATTGTAACGCAAGACCACGTTGTAAGGTCTATGACTAAACTGTCTTATCGTGGCGTGGATAAATTTTTTTCAACAACAGAAAGAAGTAATATAGACTTAACTATGCAGCTAAGTGAAAAAATAAACCTAAAAAGAGTTTTTCCGATCATAGATAGATTAGTTTATCGATAAGATAGAATTACTTGTGTAAAGTAGGCAATAATCCATTGGATAAACTCATTGTTGTGTATTAGAGAAAAATAGTAAACACAATTTTCATTTGTTTGAAAGTTTCTCAGCGTCGATCGTATGGGTGGAGAGGATCCTCTTCAAGGCCTCTAACATGGAACTGTTTAGAGTGGCCGCTCTTCGTCCTATGGCAGCTACTGCTACGCCTGTCAATGTGATCTAGGATATCGTGCTAGTGAAAATATGAACAAGCACGAAACTGACTGTAGTTGAATGTATGTCGCTAACTTTAATATTTTTTGGTTTAGATACTTAGACCGCTTATCGTATTTTGGTTTGGTATTTGATCTTTTCTTAAGTAACAATCGTGTATTACAGAGATGCATCGTTATGATAAATGTAACACACCGGTTACAGTTATTTGTTTTCTTTTACGTTCTGAATTACTATTTTACTTATTAATAGTGTATCATATCAGTAGTTGTATTATGTACCTAAGCGTTGCCACTGTTAATTTGTTCCAGGAATCTAGAGATAAACCGTGGCCTAAGGTAGGTTCATTATTACGTCAACACTTTAAACTAATTTGTGATGATATAATTTTCTTCCTTAATTGTAGAAAAAACCAGAGAAGCTAGAAAATCGAACTTCTAGTGAAGTTTATGGCATGAAAAAGACTTGTCAAAACATTGATTTGGGAATTTTGTTTTAAGTATGTGTTTAAGAATACCAATTTGTTTAGTTATTTACATAGTATTTTTCCTGTATTATATTATATTACCTATCACTACTATATGTTTTTCCATCAGGACCTGTTACTAGATCAACAATGAATGGACAAGCACAACTCTTAGAAGAAATTTTAAAAATATGCAAACCCAAGATAATAAGTGTCAATGCCTTTATTGTGTGTAATATACTGCAGTATATTTCTTTTGATCATGATATCCTTTTGAACTAATTTTCACTGTAATAAAATATGTACAAGCAACAATAACACTATACGTTTATTATGTGTGTATTTAATTACTGCGGTTGCATTTGATTGCAATAATAAATAAGTACTACATACAATATTGTATAGAATTGTTATGACATTATTAATGTGAAGAATGTAATGGCTTTTTAATTGCAGATATGACATTATTTTACTTTACAAAGGAACTGGTTCAAGCGCCACTAATCTATTTCTAAATACAAAAAGAGGTAAGGAAAAAGAAGTCATACCATATCGTTCCGGTTTATCAACCAGAAAAACGTAAGTACAGACATTAACTTATACAGCAAGAACTCAAATACTGGTATTGCATGAAGCTTTATTTCCAACAAATTAAAAGTTTCTGTAAATAAATGTTATCTTATTATTTAGAATCCGTTAGACAGTCGGTGTATTAAATAGGTTTAAACACTCGACGAAATCCTTTATCGTACCCAAACTATAAACAATTTATTTAAGTTAATTGAATTGACTACATGTATTTTGTTGGACATTTATTTCGTTTTTTTTTTATTTTGGGCACGAACTATAAGGTCATACACTCTCCATGGATTTCAACATCACCATACACCATTTACACTATATGCAATATTGGTAGCAAGCATCGTAACCGAATCTGTGCAAATTATTTTCTGTTCACTATAATTATGTAATAAACTATCACGTTTTGCTACTGCATTGATCGTTTCTACGCTCAGTGCCTAGAAAATCTAAAATATTAAAAAGTCAGGTTCATATCAACTCAAACACTTAAGATATTTCCGATGGATAAAGCATTCTTATAAAAAGACAGAAGGAAACTAACTTACTACAAGAAACTATAGCAAAATTTAGTTTTTAATTTCTGTTAGAACTTTTAGTTGATAAGATTTTTCAGAAGAAAATAAAACCCTAGGCCCATTTTTCTTAAAAACCCAGCTCTGTGCTGCTCAAATTTAATGAGCAACTTATTGCTTCTACTTTGTGTAAGTTGCCTACAGTTTGTAACTCAACCTTCTTGGTTTCGGGTAAATAATACATCCAGAAAAGCTTCTAAGATGAGGTCCCAAAATACAGTTTTTT